>JAMYWO010000211.1:0-42096 GCA_024220525.1 Cochliopodium minus
ATAAAATAAATAAAATAAATAAAATAAATAAAATAAATAAAATAAATAAAATAAATAAAATAAATAAAATAAAATAACAAAAAAAAATAAAAAATAAAAGAATGAAATAAATTATAGTATATAAAAAGAAAAGGGGACCAAGGAGAGAAATTTGAAGGAGATCATTGAGATAATTTTCCAACTCTTTTCTTCTTTCGACTACCACTTCCTTTCCTAATGACTTTGAAATCCCCTTTTTTCCTGGCAAATTTGGTGTAATCACTTTGTTTCCATATTTTTTAACTATCTATAATATTATTTAATAAAAAAAAATAAAAAATAAAAAATAATAAAAATAAAAAAATATTATTTAATGATAATTGGAAAAATAAAAAAATAAAAAAAATATTAATTTTATTATTTAAATAATTTAAATTATTTATTTATAAAATCTATTTTTTTATATTAATTTAAATATTTATATTTTATAATTATTTAAATAATTAATTAAAAAATAAATTAAATTACCAAATTGTGTAAACCATAAAATTCGGAATATCTTCTGCTTATAGTCCAAGAAGTATTTGCAGAAAAATCTTTGACTTGTATGACATATCCCTAAAAATTGGATGAGATTCTTTTTTCTTTTTTTTTTGTTTTTTTCTTTTTTTTTTTTTTGTTTTTTTTTTTAAAAAATAGTTTTTTACGGTGTAGGCTCTTTTTCTTTGAAAATCTTGCTTAACCTCATTACCTATTACTCTCACTTTTAATTGAAGTACATCAATTGCTATCAAATCATTCTTTACCTAGAATTTTAATATATTAATTAAAACCTATTTGATAATATTGAAAAAAAGAATACGTATCATTATATTGATATTTAATGAATTTTATTTTGCATTTAATAATTTTATAAAACATTGAATTATTAATTTTATGAATAAAAAAAATATACATAATGAAATTTTTTTTATAAACGAGCAAACAGTAAAAACCAAGAATCGCATCGAAATTAAAACAAAAAATAAAATATTTATCTTTCTAATTAAGATATNTCTGGAATAATTTAATACTTTTTTGTTTGATTATGTTTAATATTTTAAATAAAGATATCCCACTTTGTGGGTGTTTTAGATCAAAAAAAAAACATAAAGCTATTTTTGATGAGCTCCCTTCAAAGATACTTTTTCTTAGAAAAGAGAAGTGAAAAACTTCAAACATCGAAAATCCAAGTGACCTTTGTACTCAGGGAGTATTTAATTGATTTAAAGGAAATCAATTATTTAAGTTTTTAGTATCAAATTTAAAACAAGAATCTTGGGAAGATTTAAATTTTATTTATTTGATTTTTATATTACATTTGAGGATTATTTTTTTTTTTTTTGATTTTTTTTGGTATCTTTTGTTTTGGTTTCTTCTCCTTTTTTTCCCCAAATGGACAAGTCAATACGAGAAACAAAATTTATTTTGTTTGAATTGTTTGATACCATTGATAAAGAGAAATCATTTTCAATCTTTTCATTTTTTTGATCTATTCCAAAATTGATAAGTTTGTTTTTTTTACAAGAATTTAATATTAAAATGTAATATTACCAAGTTTCTGGATTGAATCAAACATTTCTGAACAAATTCCGTTTTTATCAACACCTATTTCTCTCAATCTTTCCTCATCAAAAGTAATAAGAGAATTATAAGAAACTTTATGCTTTGAAAAATTCTCCATATAATCGAGCCATTCTGGTTTTCCATTCTCAAGCCATTTTTTAACTGAAAAATCTTATTTGAACTCAAAAAAAAAGATTTATCAAGTCGTATTTACCTTTTATATCTAATTCTCTTTCTTCTTTGATGATATCCAGTAAATCAGCATCAATCAAAGCTTGTTTGATTTTATTCTTGATGAAATCTTTTTGATTGGTAGATAAACAAGATAATTTTTGATTTATTTGTTTTTTATCCTTTTCTAAAGCAAATGAGAAGAGATCCAGGATAGTTTTGTTTTCTATTTTCCCATTTTGATTTGTGTTATTTTCTAATTTTTGTGGATTGTTTACTCTTGGTGAATTATTATGGTGAATTTCATTAGAATTTTTAATTTCTTCCTGATCTTCCTTTTTATTTCCATTAATCTTTAAATTATTGTCATTCATTAATTTTTTATTTGGATTGTCTATCATATTTTCTTTGCTATCATTTCTTTTTAAGGCAACCAAATCAATTTCATTGTTGTTGGCCAATTTATTCAATTCTTCATCGAGATTTTTTGAAGAAAGATTGGAATTGTTGTTAAAATTCTCTATATCTTGATCTTTTTCTTTATTATTCTCGCTATTTGAATTTGCTACAAGAAGTTGTCTCACTTTGACAAGTAAAAATCTTTTCCTTTCTTCGGGCAATGTCCTTAAATACTCCCATACTTCGGTTTGTTTTCCAGATACTGCCTTTGAAGCAAGTTCTCTTATTAAATTATCAGTATTTTCATCGCTCATTTTTATTATTTATAATTATAAAAAAAGGGGAAAAAACAAAATATATTTTCATATTATTCATATATAATATTCATTGTATTATTCAAATTCTTTTGATAATCTGATTATTTTTGTCAATTCAATCTATTGAATAAAGCTTTATAATGAAGATAGCTAATAAGAATAAAAGAATACTTCAATTTTTTTTAATTTTGAAAAGACAAAAAAATAAAAAAAAAAATCTTTGTTCAAACCCAAAATCAAGCAAAGAAAATGTTGAAATATTTGTTTGGATTGTTATTTATTTTGGTGATTTTAACAAAAGAGGCTGAGGCATGTAGTTTGAATGCTGCTGGAGTAATAACAAATCAGGTTTTATGTGTATTTGTTGTTGGTGCAAAAGTACAAGTATCAGTGACAAGTGGTAGAACAGCGACCTTTGGTCTAGAAGTGATTGCAAATTTTTCATCTTTGGCACCTCCTTTTAATCCAAGTGCAACACTATCCAATTTTTTAATAGAAACAGGAGATGCAACATCACCAAATATCACCGTTCCAGGAACGAATTATAACTGTGTTAGCATTGGTTCATATTCCAGATGCACAGCTTCTGTTACTCACACATATTCTGCTTCCAGATCGATATTTGGTTATACTTGGCATGTTTTATCAACAAGAGCTTCCCCTTTCATTTCTTATTCCAATATTAATACAACTACTTTTGATTTCAATATGAAAGGAAATGTCACTGTTGATAATTTGTCTGGTACTTCTCCTTTACTTGCTTCCACATCATATATTGGAACCACTCCTGAAAATCCTTTATCAATAGGGACTGGTACAAATTGTATTTTGGCACCTGGGTTTTCAAATGATTTATTCACCCAAGTTACAACAAATGGGGGGGTAACTTTTTGTACTGTTGATTCTGTGTTGGATAGATATCCTTCATCTTTTGTAAAGCTTATAATTTCTTTGGGAAGTGTGAGAGATGCTCAATCTGTTGTTTCTTTTGCGTTTGTACCACCATGTTGTAGAGATCAAAACACAAGATTAGTTTTCAGCACTTTATTTACTAACACCACTTTTATTAATTGTTTTACTCCTGCTGTTGATCCTTTTACTAATGTTACTTTTACAGGAGGATGTGGAAATGTTTCTGTTTCTTCCATCAACAACACATTGGAAGCATACACTTGTGGTACATTGAATAAAACCACCACTATTTCGGACACTTGTATTAATAATTTGCAGACTCAGACCCAAACTATAGTTGTGGTTGGTACAACACCAGATATAAAAGTGATTGAGACAGGTTTATCACTTTTTGGCCCAAATCCTACTGTATCATATAATTATAAGTGTAGAGAACAAGTAACCCCAAGTATTGTGGATACGCTCTATGCTTCAGACCAGTGTATCCCATATAACCTCACCATTAATGTCTCTGAAGTTTTTAGTAATCAGTCTCTTTCAAATTCTCTTTGTAAAAATGAATTTGTACAAGTAAGAACTTACACTGCAAGTGATTTGTGTCAGCATTCTAGAACAAAAAGTGAAATTTTCCAAGTTTTTGATAATATAGCTCCTGTTTTCACTTATATACCTCCTCCAACCCAAAGTGCTACTTGCAGATCAGAGCTAATTACCTACAATGTCAATGGTACCGATAACTGTCTAGATCCAATCCAGGTTCTCTATTCTCAAAGAGTGGTAGGTGGATTCTCGGATGGGTGTGATAACTTGGGTGTTTTCAATCAAACTTGGGTAATTTCTGATAATTGTGGTAACATGGTCTCCACCACTCAATATGTTTATCTAAATGATACTGTTGTTCCAACATATACGGGACTACCAACCAATTTGGATGATCAAGCTTTATCATGTCAAAATGATATTCCCACCAATTTTGTTTATGTTCAAGATAATTGTGATCCTACAATCCAAACAATTATACCTCAAACCACCTATGTTGGAGGAGGATGTAATATAAACATTACTCAAATATGGAATATTTCTGATGCTTGTGGTAACAGTGCTGGAAATTTTTCAAAGAAATACATCATCAAAGATGTCATTCCTCCTTCTTACTCTGTTTTGGGAGATAATCAAACACTTCCCTATAGCTTCAATGTCAGCTATCAATGCGTTTCCCAACCTCCACTCTATAATCCTCCTACTCTTATTGCTACTGATGAATGTACTGGATCCCAAGTCCCTGTCATTTATACATTCACAGAAACAAAATATAATGAGAATATAAGCAATCCTCTATGCTTGGGAAATCTTGTCAGAACTTATAAATGGACCACCAATGATGGATGCCCAAATTATAATAATATCACTGAAATCATCACCATAGCAGATACCACCCCTCCTCAGTTTTATAATTATCCTTCCAATGATACTTTTTATCAATGTTTTGCTGATCTTCCTCCTCCTGGTACTGTAATTGCATCAGACAATTGCGATTCCACAAATGTGACCACCTTTTTCCAAGGAGAAACCTATTCTACTTGTGGTAATGTAACCTCTTGTAACAACAAGAAAATTGTTTACAGAACTTGGAATTCCACTGATAATTGTGGAAATACTGGTTTTTTAACTCAAAGATTGGTAAACAATAATAATTTTTAAATTAATTTAATAGTAATATTTCAATACTAAATTAAAGATGGTAATGGATGATACTGCACCTATATTTAATGAGGATTGGGAGAATATTAAACCTGGTATAATTCCATGTGATCAGGTTCCATTTTTTAGAGCTCCATGTCGTACAGCATCAGATAATTGTGGGGGATCAGTTAATGTAACAACAAAATTTTACGGAAGTTTATCTTCTCCCAGTGGATTGATCATTGATTATATTGCAACAGATGAATGTGGAAATACTAATTTGGATAGACACATTGTTAAATCAGATTGTCCATCTGCAATTGATGGATTGTATCAACCAATTTTGGCTAGCTATGAAATAAATCCTCCAAAGTGTAGACCTTTGTTACAAATCCCTGATTCTAATTCTCTTACTCCAACCATCACTGTCAAACCAGAAGATCCTTCTCTTAGAAATTGTACTCTCATCAATGGAGTATACAATTGCCAAAATAGAACTTCTTTTAGCACAGATACAAACGGAAATGTAATTGTATTGCCTTATCCTGTTGACAATACTCCTCCTCCCCCTTATCCTTTTTGCACAGGAAGAAGAAAAAGAGATTTGGTGTATGAATCATTATATCATCAGTTGGTTCGTGATGCTCCTGTAGATTGTTCTCCTATCATAAACCAAGATTATTCTTTTTTTTATTGCCCAAATGAAATTCTTCAATGCTATCTTCCTGCTGTTTACGGTAATGAAACATTGGACCCATTTAGGCAATGTCCTGATTATCTCTATACCACATTAAACACAACTACCAAAAAAAGAGCTCTTGATCCCAATCTTAATATAAGTGAAGCTTGTTTGAATTATTTGCAAATTCCAGTTTGTCCTCCTGACGAGAGAACTGCAGCAGGACAATTTTTTTACAAATTATTTCTTATCAATGGTGTTCCAAACTCTAGTATTGGTGATCGTAATTTCTATGCAAGGTCTTATACATCTTTTGCTTGTGAATCCTACAACGTATTCAATGGCACAAATAATATTGAAATAATTGATAAAGATGGTTTTTGCGAAGGACCTTTGTGTACAAGACTTTTCATAAAATCTTTTACTGAAGCAGACAACAGTACTATTTTGGATTCTCCTTGTGATAAACTTTGTATTTCAACCGATGAAGATGCCTCAAGTATCAGTGATAATTGTATCACCTATCAAAACACAACAAATGTGGATTGTTATCCAAACACCATTCAATCTATTGATGGATTTGGTAACGTTATTTGTGGATCATATTGCTTTAGAGAAGATCAAATTGCAAATTGTACTTATGGATTGAGAGAAGTGACAGTAGAACAGGATTCGAACTCTTGTGCTACAAAAGAAACAATAAATTCATGTGATGCTGATAATTCTCAACAAATAAGAATCAAAATTACATCAAATGATGATGATGGAATAGTTAATCCAAACTTAATTATTTCTCCAGGAACTGTTGTTCAGTGTATTTGTGATATAACAAATACAAATTGTGCTTGGACCACCAATTTTTAATTAAAATTTAATCTATTAATAAATTCTAATTTTTAAATCCATCAACATACTCAAAAATCAATTTAAAAAGTATTTATTTTTTTCTTTTTTGAACAAAAGAATGTAATCTTTCAATAACTTCAGGAAATAAAGAAGAAACACACTCCTCGATCATGGTGATTAAATACTCTGAGGCTAATTCGTCGTCCAAATCCAATCGAAATTTTTGATAAAGTTTGGGTATACAGTTTGGCTCTGATTCGATGTTTCCAATTCCCCCATCAACCATCAGAGTAAACAAATTGATGATGAAATTAGAATGTTTTCTTAGAATCTTTTTTGTAGAAAGAGAATTATTAAGAGAAATGAAAAGTTTATAAACAAAATTCAGTGAAATAGTTTTTTACTTGGTAAACCTGCACAGCATAAAGCAAAAAAGATCTGTATTCCTCTGATTCCAAGCCTCCCATTCCCTCTATCATTTCCTTGTTTATTCGGATGGGAGTGGGGAATGGTTTTGGATCATTACCCAAAATAAACCCGAAATCAACTATTATTCATTCAAAGAAATTAAATTTAACAAGAAAAATTGAAAAAAAAAATTGAAAAAATTGTTATTAAAAATAAATTTAAAATAACAAAATATTAAAATAATTGAAAAAAAAAAATATATATATACCATGAAACAACTTTCCATCTTTTGTGAGAAGCAAATTATCAAAGTGCCTATCGCCGATCCCAAGTACAAAGGTGATGACACAGTAAGCAGCTTTAAGCTCGAGTTTAATTTTTTCATTTTTTAAAAAAAAGATTATTTTTTTTTTTCTTACCACAACTTTTTGTATATTTTTCAAATGCATCAGCAACTTCTTTGGTGGTACGGTTATGCTCAAAAAAAAAGTTTTGAATCAGGTTGTTGTGTTTTTCTAATACATGCGCCAAATTAAATGCTCCTTCCACCACTTCTATCAAACCTTTTTGAGTACCCAACAAATTATCAAACAAAAAAAAAAAAAATGTTAATTCTAATTTAATTATCTTAAGATTTAAAGGAAGAATAAAAAAATGTTAATTCTAATTAAAAAAATATTAATTTAATTATTTAATTTATTCAATTTAATTGACTTGATTTAATTAAGCAATTTATTAAATTTTTTAATTTAAAAATTAATTTACCTTCAGTTTTAGAAGTGGCAAGAACTCGGTAGGGGGAAAGATACATTTCAAGACCATCTTTCTTCAATAATGTATCAATCAAGCTGATTACTTGGGTGATCAACTGATCTTGCCTCAAATCATCCCCCTTTTTTTTTTTAAATTGTAAAATGTTTTTAATAAAAGATAAAAATTGATATACAAACATAAATTATTATATTTTACAAAAATAAAAATTAAAAAGAATAAATAAAATAAAAATAAAATAAAAATAATAACGAGACATATATTTTACAAAAATAAAAATTAAAATGAATAAAAAATAAAAATAAAAATAAAAATAAAAATTAAAATGAATAAATATAAATAATAATGAGACAATGAGATAACATTATGTTTTACTTTTTTGAAAATGACGCGGTAGTGAAACGGTTTTTCTTCTTCTTTACTTTTCACTAGCATCTGTAATCCCAAAGGCAACAATGCACTTTTATACAACGTTGCAGTTTCTAAAATTTAAAAAATTAATAATAAATAAATTAAATATAAATAAATAAATAATTAAATTAATACATAAATACATAAATAAATAAATAAGTAAATAAATAAAAAAATAAGTAAATAAATAAAAAAATATTAAATAAATAATAAATATTTTTTAAATAAAATTAAATAAAATTAAATAAAATATATAAATAATAAATTAATAAATAATTAATAAAAAATAAAAAATAAAAGATAAATAAATTATTACCAGAAATAACACCAATGGCACAATATTTGGGATTTAAGGGAAAGACTACGGGAGGATCAAAGCTGAGAAAATTTTTGTACTTTGTGTTTAACATTTCTCTTAAATCTAGAATTTTGGAGGGTCTGTCTTTTTTAGATTTGGAAGAAATGGTTACTATTTCACTGAATATTTTCATCATTTCTTTTTGACGTGAAAACATTTTCTCCACTTCAGGAAAATTTTTCATACTTTTTGTCAACAATGCCCTATTATTCAAAAAAATAAAATTGAATTAAAAATGATTATTTATGATTCAATTTTAAAAAATAATTAAAATTCAATTTAATAATGTTGATAATTAAAAATTCAATTTAATAATGTTGATAATTATAAATTCATATTTAATAATTCGATTTATGACAACAAATAAAATTATTAATAAACTAATAATTTTAAATGATATAAAAAAATTTTGTGTACAAAGCCAATTTGTATTTATCTTTGAATTTGTTCGTTTCATCAACTTCGACGCAGAGATGCCAGTAGAACAAAGTAGCAAACTCTATGTCAGAAATAGAACTTTTAATAAGCAGTTTAACTAATGCTCCATTTATTCTTTCCTCGTATTTTATTGCTTGCACTTTTTTTTTTTTTTTTCAAATTTGTTAACATAATCTTTCACAAAATAAAAAATATCTGGTATCCCAGCAATAAAAATATTGAATAATAATTAATAAATAATGATAACAATAATAATTTATAAATAATAATAAAAATAATAATAATTCCTCATAAAATAATAAAACAATAAATAAAATAATAAAATTTAAATAAAATAATAAATAATAAACAAAAATAAAATTTAAATAGTAAAACATAAATAAAATAAATATTAAGTAATTAATAAATAAAATTTAAATAATAAAACATAAATAAAATAAATGAAAATTAAATAATAAACAATAAATAAAATAATAAATTAATAAATGAAATTTAAATAATAAAACATAAATAAAATAAATATCAAGTAATTAATAAATGAAATTAAAATTTGATAAATTTGATGAACAAAAAGAAAAAGAAAAAGAAAAAGGGTATGAAAAAAAAATACCTAATTGGAGAATATAGTACTTCCTTTCTTCAATAGGTTCTCTTGAAAGCCTCTCCACTGCCGTATCTCTTATTGCTGTGTCCCTGTATGATGAAGAAAGTAGTCCTTTAAATAAAATAATAAAAAAATAAAATAATAAATTAATAAATATTAAATAAATAATAAATATTAATAAATATAAAATATTTAATAAATATTATTTAAATTAAAAAATATTAATAAATAAAATATTAATAAATTTTATAAAATATTTAATAAATATATAATATAAAATATTAGATAAATATTAGATAAAATGAATAAAAAAAATTAAATAAATATTAATAAATAAATATAAAATATTTAATAAATATTACGAAGAGACATGGGAACATCTAAACTAGAGGGGTCAAATTTGGACATGGAAAAAATGTCAGTGGATGGAGTCAAATTTAATTCTTCTTTGTTTTGTTGAAGGAATGAAATAAAATGTATGTTCTCCCCTAATCATATTACATTTTTAATTAAAACAAAAATAAATAAAATAAAATAAAATAATATAATAAAATAAAATAAAGTTAAAAGAGTAAAATAATATAATAAAATTATAAAAATAAAATAAAAAATGAAAAATAAAAAAATAAAAAATAAAATAATAATAATTAAAAAATCAAGTAATAAAAAATTGAAGAAAAATGAAAATAAAAAACAAAAATAAAATAAACAATAAAATAAAAAATAAATAAAATAAATTTGATAAATTTGATAAATAAAATAAATAAAATAAATAAAATAAATAAAATAAATAAAATNATTGAGTCCAAAAAATCAAAAAATTAAAAGAATCAGTTGATTATGGAAGATTTGTTTCTTTTTCACTTTTAATAATCTATTCATTCAATGAATTCGTTCAAAAAAAAAAAAAAAAAAAAAAATGAGAAAAAGTCTTTTCAAATTTTTTATAATCTTTTTTGTTTTAATTTTCCTTACAGCGTGCTTAATTATTTTCCAAACAAGCAATGTTGATTTGATGATTGAAGAAAATCTTCCTATGGGAAGATCGAAATTGAAAATCCCATCCAATTGGAGCAACCCCCACAATGAAAATTACTCGAAAATTTCTTGTATTGGGTTTGATCCCGATGACGATATAATTGCAATGGAGTCCAGGAGCTGTATATTTGAAAACATTTGTTTAAATTTGTAAATTCTTAAATCTTTTCCCAAAATCTTTTTTTAATAAATCTTTTCTCAAAAAATCTTTTTCAAAAAAATCTTATATTAATCTTAGGGCAAATTTGAATGAAATAATGTATTTTGAAAACGAAAAATTTCTTTCTTTTTTAAGATACAACAATACAGGGATAAGAAGAGGAGATAAAGATGGAAACTATGTTTCTTTTTCAAAAACTAGAACAAATACTGAAAATAAAATTCCTGATATAAGGTACCATGCTTCGATTAAAGTAATAAATGGAGAAATGTTGAGAGAGAATTCAAGCAAAGATTTTTTTTTTTTTTTTGTTGAATTTTTTAAAAATAAATTTAAAAATTTAAAAGGTGTCGCTTTTCACAACAATTTTTCGGTCATGTTGCAAACGTACCTTTGGAATAATTTTGGACACGTGATTTTTGATACGATGTTGTAAAACAAATTTTTCATTTTTTTTTTTTTTTTAAATGAATAATTTTTTTTTGATAATGAATGATTGAACTAGCCCAATATTTCATGCAATGAAAGAGCACAATAAAGATGGTTTGATCTATGAAGCAGATATATTTTTCTTCGAAGATTTTGACACTTTAAAAAAAAATTTTTGGGGAATTTGTGAAATTTTCAATGGAGGAAAATTTTTTGATAGAAATAACCTTGAATCTCTTTTTATTGGAAAATCTCATGTTTGTTTTAAACAACTTCTAGTAAAAAAAAAAAAACATTTTTTTATAAAATTATTGTTTAAATATTTTTAAATTTTTTTTAAAAAAAGATTGGCACCCCATATACAATATTTACAAGAAGATCACCCAATAAACGTTTTACCAGAAACAGGTCGAAGATTGGAGATGAGGAGAGTGGCATTGCAAAGTATAACAAATTGGTATTTTAAAATGTTGAAAAGTTTTTAACCTTATGAATTAGTGGTATAGGAAAATACTTGTGGGATTTCAGGAATTACTTGATCAGCAATATTTTTGGAAAAAATTTCACAGAAACGCTCCCGAAAAAGCACAAAATTACTGTACTCAATAAATTAAATAAAAGAAGAATCAAGAATCTTGACAAGGTAGTAGATTTCATTAAAGGTAAATATAAAGGAGTAGAAATCATTGTGGTGGATCCCTCAAAATTATCTTTTAAAAAACAAATCGAATTAATGTTGGAAACAACAATACTGGTTTCCCCTTGTGGTAAAACGTTAAAATTATCTTTTATTTTTTTTTATTAATCTTTCCCAAAGGAGGAATTTCAATGATTGGATTTTTTCTTCCAAATGGGGCTTCTTTAATTGTGACTGACTTTTTGGGTATAAATCAAAATGATGTTACTAATGACCATATGGAAGCCTACTTATGGAATGCATGTTTTTGGGTCAATGACTATTATCTCCCTCCTCAAATGTTAGACAAAGAGGATATAGAGAATAGGAGGAAGAAACCTTTTTTTTACAGAGAAGCAAGAGACATTGATATAACTGTTAATTTGGATGATGTTGATCATATTTTGAAGGTTGCTTTCAACAAAATGGGATAAAAATAATAAATTAATTTATTTTAAAAGAATTTATAAAAGATTTTTATTGAAACTATTTATCAAATAATTATCCAATTAATTTTGAAATGGAAGGAGGGATTTTTAAGACAGATATAATGTGAGAAAGGGATTCTTGAAGTGGAGTGTTCTTGATTTTGTTTTGTATTTGTTTTCTGTAGAGCAAAATAGTTTTATAGATTGTATCAAGAGGTCTATCATTGAATTGACCAGCGATGATAGTTGTGGATTTAGATAATGAGTTGTTTTGGGATATTAGATCAAGTTGATGTTTCAATAGAGGAAGATTTAAGGAAATCCATTCATTCAAGGGAGATAAGTGAGGTTCTTTTTCATGGTAATGAATATTGTTCGATAAATTTTGGAGGGTTCTTGCGATCATTGTGAGAGTTTTTCTTACATTTTTATCCAAGGGAGAATTAATAGATATGATATGGTATGTTTCAGGTGATACAATAGCAGGGCAAAAAAATCTCAAAAAGAGAAAGCCACCAAGAGAAATTTCTTTGTTTTTTGGATATTTTTTTCCAACTTCCCTTCCAAGAACGTAGCAAATGTTTTTCATCTCATCAGGCAAATGAGAAAAACCCTCAAAGATTTTTAAAAGGAACATTTGGCAAACTTCTTTTAAACGAGAAACGTTATGTGAAAGAACAGAAACATCAGTGATCAATTTGGGATCTGCTAAAAAAGAAAGAGGATCGTTTAAAATGAAATTTATGCAAGGTTTGAGAACATTTCTCAAGAAATTTCCACCAACCATATTGGAGTATATTCCCAATACTTTGGAGGCGAGTCCATTGCTCCTGAACAAAGTTGTTTCAGTTGAATTTACGACTTCTTCTACAATAAAATATTCCCATAAAACACTCATTCTATTATTTCTGTGGAAAATAGTGACCAAGGAAGTCAAAAAAGAATCAGCTTCTCCTGAAGGGATCACTTCGCAAATACTTTTAGTCAAATCAATTTGGTTTAGATCTCCTACGATCATGTTTTCCAACTTGTTTCGAGCTTCCAACTTTTGAGGAGAGTTTAAGTGGGAAACATCTTCTATGACTTGAATCCATTTCCCTTTCCCTGTTTTTTTAAGTTTTTGTTTTTGATAGAAAACAACTCGAATTTCTTTTCTCTCCCTTTCTTTTTTCACTTCATCTTTCTTTTTATCTTGGTGTGTAAAAGAGTTTTTTAAAAAAGAAGAAGTATCCGTATTGGGTGCAACATTTAAAGGATCATTCAAAGTATCTTTATTAAAATTTTTGATTGGAGAAGAAGAGAAGATTTGAAGAGAATGTCGAGAATTCAGATTGGGAAGAGTATGATTCCTCGTATTGTTTGGATCTTGTTTGATCATTTTTTTAAAAACTTTTTTGGGAGGGAATTTTTTGGGAAAAGAATTTTTACGAGGGGCTAGTTTTTTAATAATTTTTGGATTAGAGTTTGTAGAAAAAGTTCTATTCATCTCACTCATTTCACCTAAAGCATGCTTGCTGTTTGAAAAAGTATCCACGTTCATATCGGAAATCTTACTTGAACTCCTCATAGTATTACTTTTGAAATTGGGAACAAGTTGGGGTTTTTGGGGAAGAGGTCTATTTACATTTTTGGGAATATTGTTACCAGTAAAGTTGTATTGGTTATCTCTTTCATTCTTACAAAATGTTGGGTTAATCACATTTAAATTATCATTATTTCTATTAATGTTATTATCTGTTATATTTTCATTTCTATCGTTAATTTTATTATCTATTGTATCATTAAATTCATTTCTATGATTAAATTTATTATCATTGATTATATCGTTATTAATTTTATCGTCATTAATATTACCATCAGTTTTATCATCCTTTCTATCGTTATTAATTTTATCGTCATTAGGATGAGAATTATCGAAAGGTTGATCGAAAATAGAAGGTCTGGAGGGGGGAGAAAGAGAATTGGAGATGGAGAGAGTGTTGTAGATAGAAGATCTCTCAAGAAACCTGTTATTAGAAAGATTAAATTCACTTCCATGCGTAAAGGATCTCGTTTTTCTGAATATATTCTCACTTTGAATGAGAACATAATTTATTGATTCAACATCTTCTCCTACATATCTGAATTCAAAATTGTCTGTTTTAAATTCTTCCACTCTATCTATCTTTATATTCACCACTATTTTTCAATATAATTTTAAATTTATATTTTTACATTTTACATTTTACATTTTATATTTTACATTTTATTAATTTTTTTTGAGTGTTTATTTTCAAACAAAATTATAATGATTTTTAATTATTCTATTGATATTTTTATATTTTAATTTCGTAAAAAAAAAGTTTACAAAGATTATCATCAACGAGAGTATCAGTAGAAAGAATGGGAGAAGAAGAAGATTGAAATAGAGAAGAAAAAGAGGGGAGAGTTTCGATGAAAACACGAGTTTGAGGATTAGAATCGAGAAACATGGCCTGCAAGTAAATGGGGATCATGCCTTCTTCATCAATGGCAGTAGTATAACTGAAATAAGGAATTCCTTTGAAATTTCCTCCCATTCCTAATTGGTTTTGAGAAATGGTGTTTTCTAATGATTCTACCCAGTCGGTATACTCACTTTCCTCTTTGGTAGAAAAAAGAAAGGTGTCCAATGATTGCGTTTCATTTTTTTCGTTGTATTTTTTACAAGTGATGATGAAATGAAAGTTGGATAAAGGAGCCACTGTACAGTTTTCCAATTTCAGTGTGATCAAAGCTTGAGATTTGTTCACATTGCTTAGTGATTGGGCTTTGTTAAATATATAGAGATGCTTGGGAAATAAAATCATCCATTTTTTCACTTTATCATGTGTAACCCATCCATATTTCTCCATCCCTTCCTCTTTGTTTGCTTTTTCTATCCCTTTTTTTTAAAAAAAATAAAAAAAAAAAAATTTAATGTAAATAACTGTAATGATGTATACAAGAATAGCAAACCTTGTTGTAGTAAATAAGTCCAAGAAATCCTATCTTCAATAGTTTTACAGGTTAATGTGGCAACATGTTTTTCTTCCAAAGAAAGAATAGTAAAACTATTTTCATTGAACGAAATAGTGCACCCACACAAATCTTTGTTGAACAAGAAATATAGGAGCTGGTCAATAATCAAAGAATAATGAATACTTTTATAAAAAAAAAAAGAAGGAAAAAAAAGGGTACAGAATCATCTTTGTAACATAATAAACGATCATTCCTTATTAAATAAAAAAGGGAGAGGTCTTCTTTATTTAAGAGATAGCCATTTTTAAGATTGTCCGTTATTTCAAATTCACCTTGATTTTTCAAGGAATTCAACTCATGCGATGCCCTCATGATCGATTTATGAATAGAATACACCCAATCTTCTTTTTCTGTTTTCTTGCTATCTCCTTTCGTTTCGCTCACTTCAAAGTTTAATACATTTCCTATTTTAAAAATGAAATGATATAAAATAAAATAATTTAAAAATATAATCATTTTATAATGATTATAAAAATTCTTTAAAATTAAAAATTCTCAATTTTTTTCTCTATAACATATGGAAAAATAATTACATGTATGTATATCAATTGTATATTAGAAGAGATATCTCCAATTAAAAAGATGAATGATTTTTTTATCGTGTTAAAAATATGTGTCAGACACATATTAAAAAGATAAAATTTCCCCTTATGTTTAAATAAAAAAATAGTATTTCTTAATTTTATAATGAAAATTTGTTAGTAAAAATGATTGTTAATTGGGATATAAAAATTGATCCAAATTATATGGAGCAGATTAAATTCTCACAAAAAAATTTTCAATATTGAATTTATAAAGAAATGATAGATAAATTTCGAAGTTAAGAATGAATGAACTAAAAGAAGGAGAAAAATACCGTCAGTGGGATATAAGGTAAAAGAAGAATCAGAGAGATCCCTCACAGAAGATCCTACAAGCGAAAGAATGCCCTGGTGGCCAAAAGGAGGTTCATGTTTGTCAAGGTGAGATTTGTCGTACCATCTAAGAACATTGTCTCTCAACCAAAACCACTTTTCTTTTTTATTTTTGAACAGAAATCCTTTTTTTTCCAAACTTTCGTACTCTCTCTCCTCTGTTTTCTTTTCTATACTGTTGTCAAAGGTAGTTAGCGGATGGACAAGAGGACCATAAGTGATAGATTTCCTTTTGGATAAATTAGAGAGAAGTGTGAGGGTTTTTTGAATGGAATCAACCCATTTTGTTTTTGATACTTCGGTAGTGCATTGTAATTCATATTCTCCAAAAGAAGTTTTTATTTTGAAATCATGTTTGTTTATCCCTTTCACTGCGCTCCCTGAGTATAGTACTATGTGCTTTTTCACTTTACTTGGATGTATCTTCTCCTCTCCCTCTTCTTTTTCTTTTACAAATAATATCACTTCCCTATCTAATTTTTTTTTATTTTTTTTATTTTTTTTTCAAATTATTTATTTGTTACCTAACACTGTCCAATATTTTTTTTTATCGAAAAACAAAAAACCTTCACATTCAATCTTTGTTGTTTTCATATCCTCTGATAAGACTTTTTGTATACTGCGTTTCTGATATAGATCATCTAAAATCTTTTTAAAAGAAGAATTATAAAGATCATTTTAAAATGATAAATAAATTCTAGCAAAAAAAAAAAAAAAGAAAGTATCAATTTTACAATATCCTTAGTTTCAATTTTAGAAGAGGAAATAGACTTTTGGATCATGGAAATCCATTCAAATTTTTCTGTATCATTTTTTGCAATAAAAGTTAATTTTTGTTGTATAGTCTTTACAATGAAAGAACTTTCATCGGAAGGATCTTCTCCCACAGAGGAATTCAGCAAAGAAATTGCTTCCAAAACTTTGGTATCATTATCTTTTTGTAGACAAATCAGTGAATCATTTTTCAAGATGCAAATAATCTCTTTTTTCCTTTCTTTGTTTAACAATATCCCCTTTTTTTCAATATGCTACAAAAATATATTCAAATTAGTTATTAAATTAGGTGAATGTAATTTGAATACCATTGATATATTAATTTCTTCAAATTCTTTTTTGTTTTGAACATCACAATATTTTTGCAAATCTAAAAACCATTCAACCAGGAGAGGATTATCATCAAAGATCACCTCATAATTCCGACCCAAAGGATTTATAATAATTATTTTATTTGATCTCCTTGAGATATTGCTTGATTTTAAAGAGATATGATCAATAGACCTTGCCAAAAAATCAAATCCTTGAATATCCTTTTTGGATCAAAATATAGGATAATAAATGAAAAAATAAAAATTATTTAATTTACCATTGAAATATTTGATCCCTTTTCAAAGATATATAGCTCTCCATTATTCAATAATACAAAAATTAATATTTTATTCCCATTAATCTTCAAATTGGAACATCTCAAAATCTATAAGAGGAATATATGATAACATATATTTCTAGATTGGTGTTTTTTGAAAAAAATAAATTTACTTTTCTGATTTGAGAATCCATTTTTTTTTAAAGAATGCAAAATATAAAAAATAAAAAAAAATCGATCAAAAAAAACCAAAAAAAAATATAGTACCCATTTTTTCATTTTTATAGAGATCTAATCATTTATTTATTTGCAGAAAAATTAAAAAAAAAAAAAAGATGCAAATTCCTGAAAATAATCCAATTCCCCAAAATAACCCTCAAACATTCCAAACAGGATCATTATATGTTGGAGATCTTGAACCAAATGTCACAGAATCAGTTCTTTTTGATACATTTAGAAAGGTTGGTCCTGTTGCATCTATCAGAGTATGCAGAGATTCCAGCACAAGAAGATCTTTGGGATATTCCTATGTCAATTATCATAGAGTGGAAGATGCAGAAAGAGCATTGGATACCTTGAATTATACTTCTATTGGAGAAGGGAAACCATGCCGTATCATGTGGTCACAAAGAGATCCTTCCTTAAGAAGAAGTGGACAAGGAAATATTTACATCAAAGATTTGCACCCAAGTATCCAAAGTCAAGACCTTTACGATAATTTTTCCCAATTTGGAACCATTTTATCTTGCAAGGTAGAAACAGAACTCGATGGACGCAGCAAAGGATTTGGCTATGTTCATTTTGAGAATGTGGAAGCAGCAAAGAAAGCAATAGAAGGAATTAACGGGATGGAGATAGAAGGGAAAGTTGTACACGTGTTCGAATTTCAAACCAAAAAACAAAGATTGGGTGGTTCTCAAAATATTCCCAGATTTACCAACATCTTTGTCAAAAATTTGAACCCAAAAGTAACAGAAAAAGAATTGACCGAAAAATTCTCAGAATATGGGAAAATTACTTCTTTGGTGATTATGTACGACAACAACAACGTCACCAAGGGATTTGGTTTCATCAATTATTCCTCCTCTGAAGAAGCACAAAGATCCGTAGAAAAAGCACATGATACCGAATTTTTAGGACAAAAAATCTACGTGGCAAAGGCCCAGAAAAGATCTGAACGCTTGAATGAACTACGCAAACAATTTGAGCAAAGAAAATTGAAATTTCAAGAATCCAATCTCTACGTCAAGAACTTGGATGATCAAATCGATGACAACAAGTTTTTCGAATTATTTTCCAAATATGGAAAAATCATTTCTGCCAAAGTGATGAAAGATGAAAACCATTACAGCAAGGGTTTCGGCTTTGTTTGTTTCTCTAATCCTGAAGAGGCCCAAAAAGCATTCAATGAAAATGGAAAGATGCATTTTTCAAAACCCTTGTATGTCGCTCTTGCCCAAAGAAAAGAGATTCGTACTGCTCAACTCCAAGCTCAATATTCTCACAGGCAAATGCAAAAGACTCTCCCCTTCAACAACCACTCTTTCAACAACCAAAGAAATCCTTCCAATCAATCCAACAACTTCTACAACAACAACAACACCAACAACAACAACAATTTCTCCAATAATCGCCACTATCAAAAGACGAACAAGAACCAACAATACAACAACAACTTTGGTGGACGCAAAAAACAAATCAACAGAAACAACAACAATCAATTCAACAATCAGGAAACCCAAAAGTCCAAACTTTTTGATGATGTCCACAATGCTCCCGAAGGTTCCAAAAAGACAATCATCGGAGACTTTCTTTACGTCAAGATTGAAGAGTTTTTCAGAAATGGGCAGTCAAACTTTAGTGATTCTGGAAAGATTACTGGTATGCTTCTCGATTCCCTTGATGAACAGGAACTCCTCAATCTCGCTGAAGATAACAATGAGTTGATCAACAAGATTGAAGAAGCTATTCAAGTCTTGCAAGAACATCAAGAAAATCAAAATTAAAAATAATCCTATCAATTAAAATTTCACATTCCTATGAACCCAAAAACAGTGTTTTATTTTTTTTATATTGCTTTTCTTGTCAAATTACAAATTTTATCTTTAAGAAAATGGAAAATTTATCAAAATCATCAATTTATTTTGATAAAAATTTTTTTATTTTTGGTTTCAACTTGAACATGACAAGCGAGAGAATACAAAATTTACTTTTAAAAAAAATTTAATATAAATATTTATTTTTGTTCTTGTTGATTGTTTTGTTGGTTTCCTTGTTGATAGATTTGTTCGAAAAGTTTGTAAGATTCCCTTTTGAGAGAATCAGTGCGGTTACGAAGATCATCAATAGATAATTTGTCTTGTTTGATCTCTTCTTTCAAAGAAGAAATTTTATCTAATAATTGATTGACGTCATTAGAATTGAGTTTGTCAGAATATTTGGCGATATCTGATTCAATTGTATTCAAAGCAGATTCAGCTTCATTGATTGATGATTTTTTTTCTTTCAATTTTTTGTCATTCTCTGAATTCATTTCTGCTTCTTTGATCATTCTTTCAATTTCTGATTCTGATAAACCTCCACTTGATTGCACTTTGCAACTTTGTTCTTTACCAGTGTTCACATCTTTTGCTGTTGCAGTGACGATACCATTTGCATCTATTCCAAAAGTCATTTCTATTTTTGGTACTCCCTTGGGTGCTGGAATCTTTTTAAAAAGAATTTTAATGCAAAATTTTTGAAGGAAATTTGGGTTTTACGATTCCATCTAAAACAAATTGACCGAGTACTTTATTAAGTTTGGCAATTGGTCTTTCTCCTTGTAAAATTTCTACAGTGATACTGGTTTGTCCATCCACTGCAGTCTTTTTGATTTCAAAGTTAATTGGATAATAAAGAAAAAAAAAAAAAAAGGTTACAGTGAATTGTTTAGTTGAAGAACAAGGAATGGCAGTATTTCTGTTAATCATAACTGCATAGGATCCATCATGTAAAGAAGTACCAAGACTCAATGGAGTGACATCAATCAAAACAATTTGAGAATCTGTTGCTGCAACCAACTCACCACTTTTTATAAAAATTAAATTGTTTTAAAAAAAAAAAGGATTCTGAATTGTTTTTTTTTTTTTTTACCTCAAAACAGAAGCTTGAAGAGCAGCCCCCATGGAAACAGCTTCATCAGGATTGACACCTTTGTTTGGTTCTTTTCCAAAAAATTTGGAAATGGTTCTTTGAACAAGAGGGGTTCTGATCATTCCTCCAACAAGAAGAACCTCGTTGATATCTCCCTTGCTGAGTTTAGAATCTTTCAAACATTTTTCAACAGGAGTGATGGTTCTTTGAACCAAAGGAGTGATCATGTTTTCATAGTCTTTACGTGACAATTTGACTTGAAGATGTTTAGGTTCTCCTTTAACGTTAAGCAAATAAGGGAGATTGATTTCTGTTGTTTCAACGTTGGAGAGTTCACATTTTGCTTTCTCTGCAGCTTCTCTTAATCTTTGAAGAGCAATGGTTTCACCAGTAAGATCTACGCTGTGTGCTTTTTTAAATTGATCGATCAAGTAGTTCATAATAGTGATGTCGAAATCTTCTCCTCCCAAAAAAGTATCTCCATTGGTGGCCAAAACCTCAAAAACACCATCTTGAATTTCCAAAATGGAAATATCAAAAGTTCCTCCACCTAAATCATAAACAGCTATGGTTTGTCCTTTTTTGGATTCGGATTTGAATCCAAATGCCAAAGCAGCAGCTGTTGGTTCATTTATAATTCTTGCGACATTCAATCCAGCGATCAAACCTGCATCTTTTGTTGCCTTTCTTTGAGAATCCTAAATAAATTTTGAGATAATTCAAAAACAAGTAGTTATATTTTATCTTTACATTAAAGTAAGCAGGAACTGTGATAACTGCAGCAGAAACTGAAGAACTGAGTGAAGTTTCAGCTTGATTTTTCAATTTTCTGAGAATCATGGCACCAATTTGAGAAGGAGAATATTTCTTTCCACGAATCTCTATCCAAGCATCTCCATTATCCGAAGGAACAATTTTGAATGGCACGTGTTTCTTATCTTCTTCAGTCAGAGGATCATCATATCTTCTTCCAATCAATCTTTTTGCAGCATAAATTGTATTCAAAGGGTTGGTAACTGCTTGTCTCTTTGCTGTAACTCCAACAAGTGATTCTCCATCTGTTGTAAATGCGACAATAGAAGGGGTAGTATTGTGCCCTTCTTCATTGGGAATTACTTTTGGTACTCCATTATCTACATAAGAAACACAACTATTGGTGGTACCTAAGTCTATTCCAATATTTATCGCATAATTTCTTGATACTATGAGGGAATTCTTGAGATATTTGGGGGATTTTCTGAATAATTTTCCTTTGATTAAAGAATTATTTTTTAAAATCAATTTAGAAGTTTTCTTGAACATTTTGGATTTTTTTTATATTATTTTTTAATTTATTGAGAAAATATTCGAGAAAAGAGTTTAAATTTTGCTTATCATGTTCATTTATTGATCAAGGAGGATAAAAACTTTTTTTTTGATCAATTTCATATAATTGATTGGAATATAATTTAGATATTTTTGTTGAATAATAAAAAAAAATATGGAAAATTCATTTCAATTAAAGGGAAAAACTGTATTCATAACAGGGGGTTCACGTGGTATTGGGTAAAAAAAATATTCAATGAAATTAATTACACTTTATCTAAATTTTTTTATAGATTATCAATTGCTCTGAAACTGTAAGAAATGTGGTCATTAATTTTATATATTCACATTTTGATTCAAAATAAAGAGCAAAGGAAGGTGCCAATATTGTGATTGCAGGTATAAACTTTTATGCTATTTTTTTCACTATTTATATGAGATATAAATTATAGCTAAAACTGATTCACCACATCCAAAACTTCCTGGAACAATCCACACCGCTTGTAAACAAATAGAGGAAGTTGGTGGAAAGGCTTTGCCTATTAAATGTAATAATTTAGGTTAAATTGTTTGTTCCAAATTTAAATAAAATCATTTTAGGTGATATCAGAAATGAGGAAGAGGTCAAAGAAGCTATCGAAAAAGCAGTCTCAACTTTTGGTGGAATAGATATTTTGATCAATAATGCATCAGCTATTTGGACTCAAGGAACAGAAGATACACCTATGAAAAAATACGATTTAATGAATACCATCAATGCAAGAGCAACCTTTATGACAACTAAATTTGCAATCCCTCATCTATTGATTTCTGCTTCAAAAGGAAGAAATCCCTCTGTTTTGAATATTTCTCCTCCTTTATCCATGAAAACCAAATGGTTCTCTCCCCATACTGCATACAGCATGAGCAAATATGGAATGTCCATGTGTATTTTGGGAATGAGTGGTGAATTTGCCGAAAAAGGAATCGCTTTCAATGCTTTATGGCCAAAACACGTAAAAAGAAATCTAAATCGCTCTTTATATCTTTTATTCATTTTTTTTTAATAAAGGCTGTTGCAACCGCAGCAATTGAATGGATAGCAGGTAATGAAGCTTTAGAGAAATGCAGAAAACCAGAAATAATGGCAGATTCAGCTTTTATCATCCTCTCAAAAGATAGTTCGAAATTTACTGGTAATTTTTATATTGATGAAGTTGTCCTTGAAGAATCTGGCTTGTCCAAAAAAGAAATCCATTTGAAATATTCAGTCAATCCTTCCATCATTCCTCTTCAAGATTTTTTTGTTGAGGAAGAACATTTCAAAGACCAACCAAAAATCTAATTTAATTTGAAAAATTGATCAAATAAAATATCGTTAACATTTGCGCAAAAAAAAAATTTATTTAAAAAATAACGATATCAATAAAAAAAAAAAAAAAAATGGAAAAAAGGAAAAGTATATCTTCTGAGAATCAAAAGAAAGATAATAAGAGAATAAAAACAAAACAATTGACTCTGCTTGGTTTTGTGACAAAAAGAGATAAAAAAGTAGAAGAAATCAAAGAAACCATCCTAATTAATTCAAACAATTCCATAGAAGAAGAATTGAATAGATGTAAAGATAATCCTATATCGGAAAAAGATTCTTTAAAAAGATTCAAATCCATCGAAAAAAAGAAAAACAAAAAATTCTGGAAAGAATCTAGATTGAAATTAAAACCAAAGAATCATACTTGCTGCTTTTCAATCTTGATGGATAGAAACTTGGATGAAGAAGGAAAGTCTGAATGGTTTTCTTGTGGATCAAAATTAACTTTTCAACAAAAGAATAAAGAAAACTTGCATATCATTGTAAAAAATCCCTTCAAGAAATTGGATTTCATCAATTATGAAGAAGATGGAGAAGAGGAAGAAGAGGATGATGAAGAAGAGGAAGAGGATGAGGAAGATATCGAAGAAAATGATGGATTTATAGAAAAGGATGATACAAATGAAATGAATGAAAAAAATCTGGAAAACATCTCCATTTCCATCATTGGCCCATACATCGACTTGGGAGAAACAATGATCCCTGAAGTGCTGCAAACATATATGATAAACAATCTTTCCAACATTGATTGTAAAGTCAACCTCATCACTCCTCTTCCAAAGAAAGAAAGAAAAGAAACTGTTGTTGATCCAAAAATGGTTGAACAGTTGAAAGAATTTTTAGAAGGAAATAAGGATTTGACAAACATCACGTCTCTTCTTGATAAATTTTCTTCCGCTCCTTACTGTACAGAAAAAAAACTTTCTAAAAACTACCTAAAAAATTTGGTAAAACTTTTCACAAAGAAGGTTCAAGGAAACTATATTTTCAAGAATTAATAATTTTATTAAAATAAATTTTTTTTTGAATAAAAATAAAATTGAGATTTTGAATAAAAATAATGGTTTATACAATTTTGATATTGGGTGAAAAGGGAAGTGGAAAATCAATATTAATTGATACATTCAAAGAAAAAATAAAAAGAAAGGATCGGCCACAAAAAGAGAGTAGCACAGAGAGATATAAAGATTTTCAAAGAATTCATCTTGATGGAAAAATTTCAAAAATAAGATTAATTGAATCGAATGACCACGATAAAATTATAGAAAAAGTGGATGCTATTCTTTTATGTTTTGATCCTTTTTCTATAAATTCAATTGAATTTATGTTTGACACTTACAATAAAATATCAGATAGATATAAAGAACTGCTCAATAAAAATATAATTGTTATTGTATCCACCAAAATGGAAGGAAAGGAAAAAAGAGAATCATTCCAAAATATACTCAATACCAATGAAAAATTAAAACAAATGATTAAAAATAATCAAATAATCATCCAAACCAGCTCAATTGATGATAAAAATATAGCGATTGGTTTTGAAATTGTGATCAGAAAATTAAGAATCCTTTTTCCAAGCAAGAAAAGAATCAAAGATAACAAAAATTCTTTTCATTTCGAAAAAAGAACTTTATTACAAAACCCCATCATCAAGAAAATCCCAAAATCCAATCCAATCAGAACAGAATCAGAAATCAAAAATTTATCAATCTCCCAAAATAATTCAGAAATTATTGAAAATCAACAGGAAAATCCCACCAATAACATTAAAGATAACAATAATAGAACACAAACTGAAAAGAACATTTACTCAAAATATAACATCAATTACTTTCATTTGGATGAAAAAATTAATAAAGTTCTCAAAGAAAATAATTTGATTCATGAAAAAAAATTATCAAATGAAGAACCCAAAAGACCAAAGAATTGGTTCAATATCTTTAATAAAGATGTTAAAAAATAAATTTTTTGTTGAAAATATACATGAAAAATTCATATTTTTCAAAAATAATTTAATCGTCGCTTGTGCTTCCATAACTATCATTTTTATCCGTATTATTGTTTTCTTTGCTATCTTTTTTATCATTATTATTATTGTCTTCTTCGTTAGATGGTTTTTTCTTTTGATAGGGAGTGTCCAATCCATTCAATTTTCCTCTGGTAGAATATAAATCATTTTGTTCTTCTGTGCTATCATCCATTTTGACATTATCCCAACTTTTTATTTCATCCAAAATAGCAGTATAACAAAATTCATATTGGACCTTTTTACGAAAAAAAAAAAAATCAACAAATGTTTGAAATTAGATAACCTTTGTATACCAGTGTCTGAACCATCCCATATCTAGATTTTCTTAAATCAATTACAACATCAAAAATGCTAATTTCAGGATTGACGATTCCTTTTTTTTTTGAATTTTTGATAGTTTCCAAAACCACATGTACTGCACAGAATGTACCTGTCCTTCCTATTCCTGCACTTTTAATTGAAATTTGCAATATAAGAAAAACATGGTTCAAAAAGTTAATTTAAAAAGGGGAAACCTGCAATGAACCAAAATGGGGGATTTGTTTTTAATCTCATCCACACAATGTATTAATTTTCTGAAAATTCTTGTATTAGTAGGGGCGCCATGATCAGGCCATTCCATATAATGAAACTGAATCACAAATCTTTCATCATTTGAATTTTTTTCTTTTATTATCAACTTTCTTTTAATGAGCCTCTCTTTTGAAATATTTTCTGTTTTTTCAAGGAAAACATCAAAATCTTTGAAATCTAGATTTTCTCCATCATTTTTTGGCCAATATCTAAAACATTTTTCCTAAAGAGAAATAATAATTTATACAAAAGAAAATTAAAGGGGTACCTTATCTTTTTCTTCTAATTTTGTCAACATTATCACTATTTCTACTTTCTCTTGCCAAATCATTTTCCAAAAATCTACAGCCGTGTTTCCTTTTGGTCCTTGTGCAGCAATATATTCTATATCACAACCATTTGGCTAAAATAAAATATAAAATTAAAATATTCAAATATTTTTAATTTTTTTATACCTTTATCCAATTCGCATTAATATAATTTGCCTTTTTATTCTTCCCCAATTTTACTCTTGTTCTATCATCTGTAATAAATGAATTTTATTTTGTATTTCATGTTGTTATAATTTAAATTACAAGCCTGAACATCATCATATCTGTTTTTATCTCCATTTATTTTAGAATATTTGACTTTCTCTTTCCCAAATAGCGTTTTTGATTCGAAATTGAGCATTTTATATTCATAAGAGAGTTCAGTTTCTCCTGGTATTCTTTCTTGTTTTAGCATTTTTATTCTTTCTTCCAATTCGTTTAATGGTATTCCTTCTTTTTTTGGGCCTATTGGTTTTGTTAAATTATTTCCCATCGGGTGGCCGAACAAAATAATGACCAAACAATTTTTTTTTTTATAAATTTAATTTTGTTGCAAAAAAAAAAAAATGCAATCAATTGAAAATCAATTGAGAGCAATATCAGTTAATAGTAGAAAAGTTAATACAAATATAAAAGCGTCTGCAGAAAGAGCCATTTTATTTTTGCATAATTTTAGGAAAAATCAAGGATCATCAAATGATAATATTTCTTTATTATCTGAAAATTCTCCCATTCTTTTGGAACCAATATTGTTATCATTTAAAACAAATGATACTCTTTTGATTACAACTTCAATCACTGCTGTTCAAATTTTATTTTCACATAAAGCAATTTCATTTGTAAAATTTTTCAAATGGATAAATTAATTTAACCTTTTCATTATTATCATCAGGATTCCACCCATCTTGTCATTGATTCTTTGAAATTATTAGCATTTAATAATTCAAGTTTTATAAATGAAGTGGTGCAATTAAAATTATTGCAAACAATAGTGACCATTTTGACCACATGCGAAATTCATGATAAAACATTATCAAATGCTTTACTAATTTGTTTCAAATTATATCAAAGGAAAGACCAAAAAAATTTATCAGTAATGAGCACTGCATCTGCATCAATAAGGCAATTGATAACAATGATTTTCGATAATGCTACCCAACAACTCTTTCCTTCTCTTTCTTTTGAGAATTCAGAAGAGAATGAATTATTTCGTAAATTGGAAAGCGCAGAAACAATGGAAGAAATGCCCCTCATCTTTGCGGATGCCTACCGTCTTTTAAATGATTTGTGTCAATTATCGATAGGAGATTCATCAAATTGGTTATTAATGGAGAACATAGAAACTTTCTTTTCCTTGGAGTTAATTGAATCCATCCTTTCCAAAAATAATTCTCTTCTCTTTATTCATTCCAAACATTTTAGAAGGATCATCACCGATAGAATTTGTCCTCTCATTTTTGAGTCTTTAAAAACTAAAAGTGATTTCAAAATAATGACCCGTGTTTTAAAAATAGTTTGCAATCTCATTTGTCATTTTCATTCCATCCTTGTACCTTTAATTTATTCTTTATAATTCTTTTCATTTATTTTTATTTTTATTATTTTTATTATTTTTTATTTCATTTATTTGATTTTATTATTTATTTTTTATTTTTAAAAACGAAAAGGTGGCAGAAACAGAAGTGTTGATATCAAAGTTGATAAGATTTTTGGAATCGGACAATTCATTATGGCTTCACACATTAGTATTAGAAATATTTCATTCTATTATTCAGTCTCCTTCTCTCTTACTCCTATTTTATATCAAATATGATTTACGTGGTTTGCTTCTTTTTTATTTTTGAATTAATTATATCCATAAATTAATATTAAATTTTTACATTAATATTTTTTTTACTTAATATTTATTTTTATATTTTACATTTTTTTTTATTTTTATTTTTATTTTGACATTTTATTTATTTTTTAAAAAAAGAAGATCAAAACAGTGAATCAGGGTTACTGTTTAAAACGATAATACAGGCACTGGGAAGATTTGCGCAGATAGTGTACACATGGACAGAAGAACTTGGGTTTTCTTCAAAAGAAAAGAAACAAACAAGATTAATTGACATGGCTTATCTCCATGACCCTCCTTTCCTTGAAAAAACTTATGTTTCTTCCCTCACTG
This sequence comes from Cochliopodium minus, assembly GCA_024220525.1. Classification (NCBI taxonomy): domain Eukaryota; phylum Discosea; order Himatismenida; family Cochliopodiidae; genus Cochliopodium; species Cochliopodium minus. Next base: position 28,500 of record JAMYWO010000211.1, read on the forward strand.
TTGATTCTTTTCTCTCCATTGTTGATTCTTTATCCTCCATCTTTCATTTCAATCTCCTCAAAGATAACAAGCTTGATAACAAGCTTGATAATAAAGATTCCAATAGTAATATAATTTCCCAAAATGAAAATAAAAGAAAACTCATCCGTACAGAAAATGAAGAAAAGAAAATAGAAAAAGAAATTGAAATTATTAAAAAAATAGAAAAAGATGACAAGATCAATAAAGTAGAAAAAGATGATAATATCAAGAAAGTAGGAAAAGATGACAAAGTAGAAAAAGATGACAAGATTAAGAAAGTAGAAAAAGATGATAATATCAATAAAGTAGAAAAAGATGACAAGATTAAGAAAGTAGGAAAAGATGACAAAGTAGAAAAAGATGACAAGATTAAGAAAGTAGAAAAAGAAAATAGTAGTAATAAGAAAATAGAAAAACAAGTATTGATAGATAAAGAAAATATGATAGAAAAACAAGTACTGATAGGAATGATACAAACAAGTTGGCCAAGTTTAATGGCATCCCTATCTATGTTTTTATCAAAAACAAATTATGAACATCAAATTCAAAGTATTTTAAATTCTCATCAGTCCCTCATTCTTATTTGCGGTTCTCTTCTTCTTTCTACTCCCACCATCGCTTTTCTCACTTCTTTTTCCAATCATTGTCTTCCTTCCTCTTCTTCCTCTTCTCTTCTTCCCAAACTCAAAAAATCTAAAAAAAAAGAGGGGTACCTTTTTTCTAATTTATTCAATTTCTAATTTATTAATTATTATTCAATTTCTGATTTATTTGTTGAATTTGTTTATTTCTTGTTTATTTTTAATTTTATATTTATCTTGTTTATTTTTAATTTTATTAATTTTATTTTAATTTTGTTGAATTTATTTATTCTTTTGTTTATTTTTAATTTTATATTTATTTTATTTAATTTTATTAATTTTATTTAATTTTATTAATTTTATTAATTTCATTAATTTCTTTATTTGATAAATTATTATTTAATTTGTGTTTTTATTAAAAAAAAAACCTTATAGAGAGAGCAAAAAAAAATTAATGAACATAATAGATACAAAAGAAAGTGGGAGCAACAATAATAATAATAATAACAAAATGAGTAATAAAAATATTCAATCAATTAAACTATTATTAAATGTGACACATTGTATGGGAGATTTATTAGATGTGGAGTGTTGGTATATTTCTTTTCAAGTTTTGCAACAATTTCATCTTCTCCTTCTCCTCACTTCCTCCTCTTCCTCCTCCTCCTCTTCCTCCTCCCTCCTCACTTCTTCTTCAGTTGTAGATTCCGGTGATGAAAATACTGACAATAATCTCCAAATCAATAATATCAGTAATAATACTATTAGCAATATGAATAATAATAATAATAATAATAATAATATGAGCAATAGTAATTTGAGTAGAGAGGAAAATTCATTTCAGGAAACGATGATGACGATGATGGGGGGCACAGAAAAAGAAATGATGAATGTGTCTGGAAACAATTTGTTAACAATGCTTCAACATTCAGAATTTGTTCAATACGGGAATGAAATAAAAATAATCAAAAGTGGAATAGAAAATACTTTTAAAAGTACAAAGTATTTACTTGATTCTTCTCTTCTTTCTCTTGTGAAAGCTCTTACCAAATTATCGTTGGATTCTATCAATTCTGAAAATAAATTGATTTCTTTCAAAATTTATCCCATTCAAAAACTCTACCTTCTCATTTCCAACAACATGTCTCGTTTACCCTTTATCTGGAAAGAAGTGGAATCTCATTTTCTTTTTTTATCCAACTTGAAAGATTCTGACATTCGTTTCCCTTCTGTTGATCTCCTCACCAAAATCATTTCCAATTACTTTCTCTTTCAATCTTCCTCTTCTTCTTCTTCTTCTTCTTCTTCTAACAATAACACCATCCTACCTAATGAGGATACCGTTGTCAATCTCAATGAAAAAAAAGGAGAGATAGAAGAAGAAGGAGGAGGAGGAGAAATAGAAGAAGGAGAAGAAGAAGAAGAAGAAGAAGAGGGAAAAAGAGGACAAAGTAAATATATAGCAAATTCAAAAAAGAAGAGGATAGAAGTAAAGTTGCTGGAATGTGTGGATTCTCTTTCAAAATCTACTTTTTCTGACACCAAAGAAAAAGCATTGCACTCTTTGTATGCTTTGTTAGAACAGTGTAATGGACAAATATTGTATGATACATGGCCTCTTATCTTGAGTATACTGGTGACAGTGGCAGTAAATGATGATAAAACTCTAATCAACATTTCTTTTCAAAGTGTTAAATTGGTTAGTAGTGAATACATGAATTCTCTTCCTGTTGATTGTGTTGCTTTACTTATCACTTGTTTGGGTTGTTTTGTCAAACAACAATCTGATATCAATATTTCCCTCACTTCTATTGGTCTCCTTTGGAATTTGTCTGATTTCATTGGTAAAAAATACCTCCTTCTCCCTCCCCTCCCTTCTTCTTCTTCTCTCCCTCCTTCTCGAACAATAATATTAGAAAACTTTGAAAATAAAAGTAATAGTAATACTAATAATAATAATATCAATAGTAATAATAGTAATAATAATAATATCAATAGTAATACTAATAATAATAATATCAATAATAATAATAGTAATAATAATAATATCAATAGTAATAATAGTAATAATAATAAAAATAATAACAATAATAATAATAATAATAATAATAATAATATCAATAATAATAATGATAATGATGGTAATAATAGTAGTAATAATATAAGTAACAATAGGTTGGTTACTCTTTCTCCTCCCAAAAAAACACCTTCCCCTTCTCATAAGTTCCCCCCTTCTCACCATTCTTCTGTAGTGATCAAAAAAGAGAAAGAAGAAGAAAGAGGGGGAAGAGGGGGAGAAGAGATAGAAAGGTTATGGATAGGAGTATTTACAGAAATGAAGCAATTGTGTACTGAAAAAAGACCAGAAGTAAGAAATAGTGCAATAAGAACTTTTTATAAAGCTCTCCAAACACATGGTCCTTCTCTTTCTGTGGGAGCATGGGAATTGTGCATCAAACAAATTGTCATTTCTCTTTTAGAAGATGTCAATCATTCTTCTCTCAAATCTTCCCTTCTTTTCAAACCCTCTCTCCCCTCTTCTACTCCCTCCCCTCTTCCTCCTTCCAAGGAAAAAGAAGTAACCAAAACTAGTAATGATCTCCCCAATGATAACAATAAAGATTCTATCAACTCTAATACAAACAATAACCCTACTATCTCTACTACCACTACCAACACTACTAACAACATCATTACTAACACGAATTCTCTCAATACTAGCTCTCCTTCCCTTTCTCTAGAATCTGAATTCAACAAGAGTACAAATAATAACACAAACACTACTAATAATCCTCATACAAATACTAATAACCTTAATTCTAATGCAAATACTAATAACCTTAATTCTAATACAAATACTAATAACCTTAATTCTAATGCAAATACTAATAACCTTAATTCTAATACAAATACTAATAACCTTAATTCTAATGCAAATACTAATAACCTTAATTCTAATACAAATACTAATAACCTTAATTCTAATGCAAATACTAATAACCTTAATTCTAATACAAATACTAATAACCTTAATTCTAATACAAATACTAATACTAATAACCCTACTACATCTAATATAAATAAACAACAACTACAACAATATGAAACACCAGAAAAACAATGGATAGAGACATTTGTTTTATCAGCAAGTGGGACAGCATCCGTGTTGAAAACTTTTTTTGAAAGATTAGGATATTTAAAGGTATTTCAAGAAGCATTTTTATTTTTATGTGAATATGTCAAACCATGGGGAAACATAAATAATAAAACCATTGCTTGTTCTTCCATCAATTGTCTTTCTCAACTCTTGTCTATTTTTGATGGAGAAAAAGTGAAAAAGAAAGAACATGAAGATTTATGGGATTCTTTGTGGTCATTGGCTTATTCTCTTTCTCTTTCCCTCACCTCTACTCTTCATTTCAATTCTATTCAAGGTCAATATCGAGGTGTTGATCATTCTGTTTTAGAATCTTTCGTCTCTTCCCTCATTCTCGCTCATCATTCTTTCCTCTCTCCTTCTCCTTCTCCTTTTCATGAAGATCATAAAGTAGATCAAAATAACATCAACGAAATAGAAAGTAAAAGAGAAGTGGAAAGTAAAAGAGAAATAGAAAGTAAAAGAGAAGTAGAAAGTAATAAAGAAAGTAAGAGAGAAATAGAAAGTAAGAGAGAAGTAGAAAGTAATAAAGAAAGTAAGAGAGAAGTAGAAAGTAAGAGAGAAGGGGAGAAAGAAAAGATTTTGACAGATAAAGATATAAAAAAGGAAATGGAGATAATGTTCAATTTAACCAAAATTCCACCACCATACAAAACAGAAACACTTATTCCTCTTCACAAACAAGTTCTTTCTTTTTATGAAAATGTACTTTTAGAAAATTCTTCCATAGAAACCATTCTTTTTTGTTTTGAATCTCTCATCAAAATGATTCTTTCCCCCTTTTCTTCTTTTTTCAAATCCTACTCTCTCTTCCTCCTTTCTCCCCTTCTTCTTCTCCCCATCAATAAAGAGAAAGGGGAGAATAAAAAGAAAGAGAAAATAAGGATAGGAAAAGAAGAGAAAGAAGATCTTAATTTTATTGGTTTATCAAAAAAAGCATTTTCAGTTTTATCTCTTTTATTTTCAAAACCTTTCATACCCAATTCTTTTAAAGCAGAATATATTTTTTCTTTAATAAGAATCATTTCTTCTCTCATGATGACCAAGTTTTCTCACTTCTCTCTTCTTCTTTGGTCTCATGCTGTTTCCTCTTTCGTTCTCCTTTCTTCTCTTTCCCTTCCACATATCAACTCTCATCGTATTCACCTTTTTAAAATTTATTTTTATTTTTAATCTAATTCTTTTATTTTTTAATTTAATCCTTTTATTTTTAATTTAATTCTTTTATTTTTAATTTAATTCTTTTATTTTTAATTTAATTCTTTTATTTTTTAAAAAGAATATGAAAATGAGATGATAAAAAAAAAGATATGGAAAGAATTGATAAATTGTGCAGAAGAATATTTGATGAAAGGAGGAGAAGAAATAGAAAGGGGGAAAGTAACAGAGGAAATCATGAAAATGGAAGAAAAAAGTGACATAGAAATATTGGATTGTATTTCCTCTCATTTTTTACCAAATTGTCCTCCCATTCCTTCTCTAAAGAACCGCCTTGTGGAGATTTTAAAAATAGGTTGCCAATCTCAAAATAAAAGGGAACATCTCGCTAGTGCTTCTTACAAAAATATGTTTTCTCTTTGTCATGTTCCCTCTTCCACCTCTCTCCCTAAATATGGTTTAACTATTTTTTTTAAAATTATTTACTTTTATTTTTATTTGAATTTTTTAAAAGAGAACACCGCAGAATTTCAAGTGGCAAGCACAGTAGTTCCCATACTCCTTCAAATTTGTGAAGAAGTGTTAAGTAATTTTATAAATGAAGATAGTCAATCATTGGAGATCTCCAACTACAGAATTTCTGAAGTTAGACTCATTTTGTCTCAACTTTTGAAACTAGACCTTCATCCAAGTAAATTTTGTGTTTTATTTTTCTATAAACAAATAATCTCAATTTCTTAAAAGAATTTTTTAGGGATCCTCCTTCTGGTCCTCCTTTCGGGAAAAGTTCTCTCAAAAGGCATTTATTTAGTTTTTTTAATCTTTTTTGCGAATGCATTCCTACCAACCAAAAAGAATTTAAAGAAATTTTGAAAGAGATATTCATCACTGTTTCCAAAGAACTCACATTGCAAGGAGAATTCTAATGCATAAATAAATATAATTTGATATAAAAAAAAGTTCACACTGAACGGGATAGTAGATTGCTATCTTTGACTCAAACAATTTATCTTAATCCAAATATTGAATAATAAAAAAAAATTGAAATGTTTTTTAAAAAATTGGAATTGGGAGAAATAGAAATAGGAGATTTGATAAATATCAAAGATTTTCCAAAGAAAGGGATGGTTAAATTTATTGGTAAATATTTGAATAATTTTCGAGATCGAAAAATAAATTTAATGTTCAAAAGGTGAAACACATTTCAGGTATAAACTTAATTTAATACAAAACAGCATAAAATTATTCGACCAATAGACCAGGAAAATGGATAGGTGTGATATTGGCGGAAGAAATAGGGAAGAATGATGGATCAGTTGATGGTAAATTTTATTTCAAGAGTAAACAGAAACATGGTTTATTCATTCCCTCCTTTGTTTGCACTCTCTATAAAAAAAATTCGAACCTTGGTTAACTTTTACAAAGAATTTTCAATTTTTATAAAGATTTTTTTCAGATTCAAAGGAAAAAGAGATGTACGATTCGATTTGTGAATCAGGAGAAGAGATTCAAAATGAAAAAATAATAAAAGAACGAGAAATAGAGGTGTCAGATAAAGGTGATCAAGAGGAAACAAAAGAAGAATACAATAATTACGATGGAGAAAATGGAGAAAACAAAGTGTTAGAAAAAGAAGAAAGCAAAAAAGAAGAAAAACAAAAGAAAATTGAAATTAAAACAAAAGAAGAATGCTTGGAAGAATTTACAAGGGAATATGCAGGGATGATTTTGAGTGAAATTGAAAAACAAAATATAAACAAACAAAAAGAAACTTTTGAATTGATTGAAAACTTGAAAAACAACATTAATCTCATCATTCTCATTCTCTCCAACAAATCTTTTTCTATTGATTCTGTCATTTCTGAACTTTTTAAAGAAATTGAAAAAATAAACGATTCTTTCTTGTTTATTGAAAAGATTGAGGGTTTAATTTCTTTGGTTCTAAGATCCTTGATTGAAATGGAAAAAATAGTGGAGTCCTCTTCCAATTCTTTTTCCAACTTTTATTGGAAAAATACTTTTGAATCAATCATGGTTTGTTAAATTTTAAATTTATTTTCTTTAAATTTCAATTTATTTAAAATCTAAAAGACAAAAGAAAAAAAAAACACAAAAATGCCAGATCCCCCAAATTTTGATGAAATAGTTTTTTCAAGTGAAGAATTTTGGAATTTATTTCGTGAGGAAACACCAAACCAAACAATTTCCCAAGATAAATATAAAATTGATTTGGATGAATTATATAAATTTTAATAAAACTTTTTCTTTATTTCTAATACAAATTTCAACTAATAACACAACAACATTTATTCTCTTTTGGAGAAAGGAGGGGTTGTTTTTCACTAGATAAATTTTGAGGAGGGAGAGAGGAAGGAGTGGGAGTAGTTTTTTCATTTTCACTTTTGAGAAGATCCCCCACCTTTTTTTGAAAAGAAAGATCATAAGTCATACTTTCAAAAGGATCTTTTTTGGTATCAGTGTTGCTGTAATCGCTAAGTTCACTGAGTGTGTCTGTTTTGTTTTCAATTGAATTGTTGTTGTTTCCATATTTTATAAAATTATTTACCAAATTTTCATTCATAGTTTTTAAGAAAAGATCAACCATTTGTTCACTATTTTCTTTATTTTTTTCTTTCATTTCTTGTTTTTTTTGTTGATATTTTTTAACCATTTTTTTGTATTCTTTACTTTCATTTAGAGAGAGTTTTTCAAATTTGAGAATAAATTTGTTTTCTTTGAGAAGAGAAAGAGAAGAGGGGCGGAGAGAAGGATCTTTAACGAGACATTTTGAAACAAATTCTTTTAATTTCTCTGAAAATTTTTTGTCCTGTAACTGAGGTGGTTCCAATCCAATTATTTTCATCACACTTTCTTTCATTGGTATTTTAAAATATGGTGGATATGCTGTTGCAAGTTCTATCGCTGTTATTCCCAAACTTTGAAAATTTTTTTTTTTTTTTAATATTATATTCAAAGAAATCAATTTTACCTCCAAATATCAACCTTTTCATTATAATTTTTTTTTAATAGTACTTCAGGGCTCATAAACAATCTTGTTCCAACTCTAAAATAAAATAAAATAATTGAAAATTATTAAAAAAAAAATAATGTACGTTCCGGTCAAAGTTTTATTTTCATTGAGATTGTTGCTTACACCAAAATCAGTAAGTTTAACTTTTCCATCAACAGTCATTAAAATATTATTTCCTTTAATATCCCTGTGTACAATCCCATTGGAGTGAAGAAAACACAAACCTTTTAAAGTTTCTCTCAAAATTATGCTTATGTGTTTTTCTTTATATTTCTTTAAATCAAAAAGATTAATTTTAATAAAATTTTATTTTATAATGTTGATTAAAATAATAATATTAATATTAATATTAATTTTCTTTTCTGAAAAAATTGCCAAATTGAAAGGATCTCTCAGCATGGTGATAGTATTAAAATCACATAATTCCATTATTAACCAAATATATAGACCTTGAGCAAGACAACCATAATATTGCACCAAATTAAAATCCCTGCATTTCTTCAAGATTTCTATCTCATTTTTAATCAAATTTTTGTTGAAATTATCAACACCCATTATCTTTATTGCAAATTTTTGTTTTGTATCATTTTGTATTGATTTAAAGACAACTCCAAATCCTCCTTCTCCAATTTGTTTTTCTAATTGAAATATTTTTTGAGGATCACCCACCCATTCATATTCACTATCCACACTAAAATTTTTTTTTACAAATGATGGTTGTGAGATGTTTAATCCTTTGGGGATTTGTTGTTTCTCTATAGGTTTTTTCCCTTTTTTCTTTAAATTTGGGGTGGATTTATTGTTTATCAATATGATTTGATCAAATGATATTTTTTGGGGGCTATTCATATTCAAATCTGATATTCCATTCATTTTTTTTTTTGAAATTGTCTTTTTTTTTTTGTTGAAAAAGTTTTTCTTGCATAAGATTTCTCATCTTTCTTGTTTTTTGAAATCGATTCAAAACCATTTTAAATGGGTACTCGAAAAGTAATTTTTACTTAGATTTCTTTACAACTACCGTCCAAAAGAATCAAGTCTTCAGTTCAAAAAATACACTTCTCCTTTTTTGTAACAATCCATATGGTTTTCCAAAGTTTTTAAAAATTTAATAAAAAGAATTTATTACATAGTGAAGTGGAGTTTTATCTTCTTTGTCCCTAATGTTCAAATTGTTTTCTTTGTTAAGTATTTTATGATTTCATCAGAATAACGCTCATTTTCGCAATATGAAGGGGTGATTAATCAAAGTCATTACTTGCTGTTAATGAGCATTGATTATCAAGTGTTTGATCAAAAGAATAGTTTTTATTCAAGGCGAAATAAAGAGAATTATTGTTATTGTTTTTCAAATTTAAATCACATTTATTTTCGATAAAGTAATTTATCATTTCGACTAAAACTTTTCTGTTTTCAAATGCAAAATGAAGAGGGAATTGGTTATTTGTATTTTTAGATTCAAAGTCACACTTTATTTAGAATTCTTTATTGTTTCTAGTGAAAAATTGTCATTTCGACAACATTGGTGAATAAGAGAATCCAAGTTTTTTTTTTAAAGCTCAACTTACATTTACTATCAACTATATTTGATAATTTCATTTGAATTTAAGCATGCAATGTGGAGAGTAGGAGATTACTGTTCGCTTTTCGGGTTGACACCATAATTATTTTCAAATTTGATCTTTTTCAATTGAAATATTTTGGTTTTCACAAGCAATGAAGTAGAGTTTTTCCATGGCTTGTATCACTAGCAGGGGTCAACAAATGAGATGTTATTTTTTTTACAAGCAAAGTGAAGAGGTGAAGAGCCGTCTTTTCCCAAGAAAGATTGCTTATTTGATTATTTATTTTATATTTTTCAAATATATAATTATTTTTTATTTAGTCACTAAACCCTAATTCTTTCAGTATTTTAAAGCCAAATTCAAAAGTCCCTTTTTTTTTGGATCTTTGCTTTTTCTATTTGGTTGAGACAATCCATCTTTTCGCTAAGAACATTAATGTGTTTATTATTTTCAAATTAACCATTTTGAGATTTTGATTTTTGACTGAAATTTTTTTCTTTTCTTTTAGTGCCCTCCATTTCTTCTTTTTTCAATCTATTTCAATATATTTATCTTGCAATCTTTTGAAATTAAAATTTATGTTAAATAGAGATGGATTGTTCTTGATTGAGAATTACTAATGACAAAGCATCTTTAAAGCCACATAATCCTTCACACTTGCTCTCATGTTCCATTTTGCTTTGTGCATGATTGAGAAACTTTTCATTATTCATTTTTCTGTCAAAACAAATTGATGATGTTTTCTGGAAAGAAATTGAAGAATTAAAGTGGAAGAAAAAAATTGATTTTGAAAANAAAATAAAAAATAAAAAATAAAAAATAAAAAATAAAAAATAAAAAATAAAAAATAAAAAATAAAAAATAAATTATAATTAAAAATAAATTTTTAGTTTCACCTTTTTTTTTTGATTCTTCCTCTTGCCCTTTCTTGTATTGTATAGCAAGATTGGCATCTCCCAAGTTTCTCTGCTGAACCTGTACACCCCCTGGAGATAAAAGTGTGTTCATTCTTCATTACAGACTCACAGTTGAATACTTCTTCCAAAATAATATTATATTTTTAGATTATCCCAAAACAATCCTTTGATTTTTTATTTTTCTCATACTCTTGTTTTGTGGAAGATATTGTAGTTGTAGGTGTCCTCAATCCGCAATGATTCATGGTTGATGTACTATCTGAGTTCATCAGCTAATAAGAACAAAGCTTTGGGGTAAAAACAAATCTTTATTGAAGAATCTATTTGATTATCTCTTTAATTATTTATTTTTAATTAAAAATATTTTTCTTTAATTTTTAATTTATTTTTAAAACAAAAATTATAAATTGTTTTATTTTTAATTATCTTTTTTTTTTTTTTTCTTTTTTATAATCAAATATATTTTCTTCCTAAATTTCATTATATTCTTTCAGAGAAGACTATGATCTAAACCCAATATCACTACAATATTGCATTGAGAATGGTGCCATAAAAAGAATGCGAGAGCTTGAATTTCTCAAGATTGGTACATGCATAAGGTGTCCAAAATAAGTATTTCTCAGAGAATGAAATTTTTTGTAAAGCTTCTTTTGTTGCTGGTTTCTCTTTTTCAGCTAAGTATTTTTAAAGTTTAATGACTTGTGAAAATACCTATTATCACAAGACTTTCCCAAATATACAGTGAGGTTTTTTAGGAACACAGAAGCAGCATGTTGATAATCTTTGATGTTTTCTTCATTGATCTACTTATTGAATTAGATGAAAAATATATAATTCTAATTTTGTTATATATGCTGATATATTTGAATCAGATTTTAAAAGTAAATATTTTATAATACAAAGATAGGATCTAACCTAGGTAATTGATAGTTTTGAAGATTTTTTGTTTTTTTTATTGGTATATATTTTGGTATATATATTGAGATTTTGAAGCATTGATGCAATCTATTTTTATTTACCTGATAATTTTGAGAAAATTTCTTTTTTTTATGGTCGTTTGATGATAATCACAAAACAAAGGATGAGATATGTTGGGAGAAATATCTTTCTTCTTCTCCATTGTCAAAAATACCTCATATGATGGAATCTTATATGTTTTCCATCAATTCTTGTGGAAGTTTATGTTTCCCATTCTAATTTTGACAAAAATATTTTCCACATCTCGGAAAATAACAAACAAATACTTCTTTTTCCCTTTATTATGATCTATTGTGAATTTTCTTGTTCAATACATTGTTCAAAATATGAAATTCTATTCTTTTTTCTTTTAATAATTTTCAAAGATATTCCACATTCAAAGGTTTCTTCCTTTTTTTTTATTTATATCAAAGGTAAAAAATAAATAAATAATAAAAAAATTTAAACCAAAGTAAAAATATCTCATTGTTATACGAATGATTCATATAATTTCAAAAGCCATTATTCTATGATTGAGTAAAACTTTCAATTTATGAAATAACATCTTCCCATGAAGTAGATTCAAATATTTTTATAATTAACGTATTTTATTTTTGATTTATTGAAAAATCAAAATAACAAATATCACTGATATCTATGTGACAACTAAGTATGAAAAATGTAGATAAACTCTATATAAATCTTATCATTTGATAAGAAAATTTAATTTCGAAAATCTTATTTCGATTTTTCACATTCAATTTATCTCTGAAATACCGGTGATGAGGGATATTTTATAGATTTTCTATAACACAGAGATGTCAATTTGTGGACTTAACAAATAATCCTTTCCATACACGATTTAAAATTTTGAGATATCTTCATTTTTTTAAATTATTTTTCTGTAGAATTTGATACAGAAAATAAAATCACGTTGGAACCATATATTGGATAGAAAATACAATATCATTCTTTATTTGGGCCTCAATTTAATTAATTATTGAAAATAAATTTTGTTAGTGTTTGCTAGCCATGATCTGTATTATTCTTGATTATTTTCAATTAAATTAAATAGTTTTCGATTAAATAATCTATTGATTAAAATTATGGAAATAGTCAATTAGTTTGGGAAGCCTGGTTCAAATATTTGAAAAATAATTGAAAAATTGTTTTTCCATTATTTGCTTATCCCTTTTAGAAACAAATTTAAAAACTGCAGGTTTGTTTTGAAGCTTTCTTCCTATTTCTGATAGATTAATAGTTTTATGATCAAAAAAGATACAGACCATTTCAATTATCTTCTTTTTTTTTGTTAAAAAAATAATCACAAATGAATTAATTTTTAAAAAATAAATAATAAATTATAAAAAATAAATTTGAAAAAATTGTTTTAGTTCCGCCCAGTTTCGATCTCAGTACTCTTGTTAAGCGAACAATCTCCAATTGAGCTAGCGGAACTTTTTTTTTATTTATATTGTTTAAGAATTTTACTTTTTCAACTTTCTTGAAAGATAAATCTTTTATTTTAGGTTGATATCTATTTTGATAAGAAAGATGATTTGGATTGTAAATGATAATTATCTTTTATTTATTAATTAATTCAATAGAAAACAAATTTTTATTTTGAAGAGCTAATATAAAATAACAATTTATTCACAAAAAAATTGTTCGATTTTGGGAAAGTAATATGTCAAATATTAAAATATATCTTTTATGAAATCAAAGAACCATAAATCTTTATCAGTTTAAAATATATTTATATTAAAATTTTTACAGTACAGAAAGAATCTCCCAATGAATGAATACTCATTAGATATAACTTGGATTTGACAAAATATATTTTCCAATATACCTATTTTATTTTTATTATTTTTTTTATAAAGTATATTTCACACAAAATTGATCAATTTCTACATTCATTTCTTCTTTTATCTTGAGAAAATCTAAAGATATTAACTAAAAATTTGTTTAAACAAAATTTCATCTTTTGGAAAATAGATTAAAAAAAAAAACTGTTATTCCAAATCAACTGCAACAATAATGAAGAGAATACAATTGACAAATAATCCATATTCCAAAAAACCAAAAGCGAATTTCGTAAAGATGTTGAAAACAGAATACAATGAATTATCCAAATTCATATGCAACAAAATGAAGCTTAATTCGAAAACTGTGAGAATATTTATAGTTGCAAATTGTCCAAGTGCAAA
>JAMYWO010000212.1:0-37213 GCA_024220525.1 Cochliopodium minus
AAGACCAAATTCCATTTTGATTTGAAACACAAGAAATGTTGTAAAGAGAAGAATCACTCACAAACAATCCGTTTTCTCCACACTTTTCATAATTTGGAACATTGTACAAACACTTTGAAAAACATTGTGAAATAAAAAAAATAAAATTTTACTTTGATATAATGGAGAGTTCAAAATTGTATTTTGAATAATAGAATTTGTGATACTTCCATTCCGTACACTTGCAATAAATCCACCAACATTGCTTTGAGATGAGGATCCTGTTCCATTTATGATATTGCTTATTGAAGGGAAGGAAGTATTGAAGATTACAGAATCAACAAAACAATTTTCGCAAAATCCAAACAAAAGAGAATTGGATTCAACATAAAAATCTATGAAGCTTATATTCTTAACTGTTGCATTCAATCCATATGAAAATATACCACTCAAACTCGTTACTGTTTTTATCTTCAAATTATAAACACCGAATCCTTCTCCTGATAAACTTCCTTTAAAAAGATTTTTTTTTTTTTTATATATTTGTTTTGAAATAATCTTCAATTAACGAAATTTTCACCCACAAATCTATTGCTAAAGTTTCCAATTGGAATAAAGTTTGGAATAGAGGAACAATCAATATCTTCTGTGAGAATATATTTGACAGTATTGTTGTTAAAAATCATATTTTGGAGTTCTGTACAATTTAAAATGGGAATAGTTTGGGATTTGAAATCAAAAATTAATGAAAAAATGATAACATATAACAAATAACTTTTCATTTTTTTTATTATAACAATCTAATTACCCCTTCCAATTGTTCAAATTATGAAAATTAAATAAAGCTCACATTTGAAAAAAATCAAACTGTTGACAAATTCAATCAATTCATGGAATGTTTAATTAATTTTTAAATTCTTTCCATTTTGTATTTTCTTCATGTCCTTCATTTTTGCTCCAGTTATTTTTCTTTGGTTTTTCGTCCATCTGTATGTTACTGGTCATTTGCTTGTCGAAATGCTTGTCTCTCCTCCAGATAATAAGAGAAGCAACAACAATAATCACCAAAGATCCTCCAACAACTCCAACGACAATTCCAACAATAGCTCCTGTTGAAATTCCTTTTAAAATAAAATTTGTTTTTAATAAATAAATAATTATAAAATGTAAAAATAAATGAACTACCTTTACAATTCGATCCATAAGTTGTAGAAAGAGAAACAGAAAGAGTGTTTTGTTGATTATTCAAAGTTGGAGAGACTTTATCACATTTGTTGTTGATGTATGTTGGCTTCACAGAAAAACGAGACTTTTGAGAAAAGTTTATGGGCTGAGAACAATTGTAAACCATCAAAACAACATTGGTTTTTCTGTTTTGGGGTCTTTGTTCCAAAATCAAACTGATGTTTCCATTCAAACTGACACATCCTGAAACATTAAAAAATGGTGAACTTTTGTTTTCATTGTTGTCATTGTTTTGGTTGTTTAAGGTGATAAAGAGAGCGGAGTCTGACGTTAGATTGAGATTTCCTTCAATATTCACGTTTGTTGAATTCAAAGTAGCAATACCAGTGACATAGAAAGTGTTTGAGTCTCTGCCAGAAAAAGAATAAGACCAAATTCCATTTTGATTTGAAACACAAGAAATGTTGTAAAGAGAAGAATCACTCACAAACAATCCGTTTTCTCCACACTTTTCACAATTTGGAACGTTATACAAACACTTTGATGGAATTATTGTGGAAGGAGAATTAGTGGAAGGGATGAAAGTAGATGCATTTGTAGAAGGAGTCACTGTTGATGGAATTAATGAAGATTCTGGTGGTGTGGAAGGTGAATTAGTGGAAGGATTACTTGAAGAATGAGGTGTTGTAGAAGAAATTTCTGTTGATGAAGTTTCAATTATGGAAGGTATTAAACTAGAAGGAATCTCCGTTGATGGAATATTTGTTGATGGAGTATTTGTTGATGGAATTGCTGTTGATGGGATTTCGAGAATATCACAATCATTTCCAATGTGGCCAGTATCACAATCGCAAATGTTGGGTCCTGTATTTCAAGAAATTTTTATTGAAGGTCAAAGTTAAAGTTAACTTTAAAATTTTGTATTTACCAACACAAACACCAAACCCACTACAATTACTTACAAGAGAGCAATCAAAAAATTGACAAGAACTACCTCCATAACCACTATCACATGTACAAATATTTGGTCCTATTAATTTTTGATGAAAATGAAAATCCATTAATTTTTTCATTTTGTTCAAATTTACCAGAACAATTTCCTCTTGTGTTACAACTATCAATACAAGTAAAGTTTGTACATCCTGAGCCAATGAATCCTGTGTTACAAAAACAACTATTTGGAGCTTTTTGAAAAAAGATTTTATTAAAATTGGAAATTTTATATTAAATTAATAAAAAAAATATTAAAAACTTAAAAGTTGATCATTTACCAATACAAGAACCTCCTCCATTAGCACTATTACAATCACCCAAAATAGAACAATCAAAGTTTTGGCAACCAGCCCCAGTATAACCAAAGTCACAAACACAAACATTAGGTCCTTTATTTTTTATTGAAATAAAATGATTATTCATTAAATTTTTTAATTTTTTGAATAATTTTTATATGTATGGGGTTTTTGATAAATTATTTAATTTTTATTGATTTTTTATGATTATCATTATTATTTTTTACCTGTACAATTTCCTCTTCCATTACAACTATTCAGAATAGAACATTCAAAGATTGAACAATTAGTTCCAGCGTAACCAGAATAACACGTACAGATGTCAGTATCTTTTTTTTTTTGTTATCAGGTTGAAACAATATTGA
This sequence comes from Cochliopodium minus, assembly GCA_024220525.1. Classification (NCBI taxonomy): domain Eukaryota; phylum Discosea; order Himatismenida; family Cochliopodiidae; genus Cochliopodium; species Cochliopodium minus. Next base: position 2,819 of record JAMYWO010000212.1, read on the forward strand.
TTTTTTTTTTATTTTACCTGTACAAGTCCCATTTCCACTGCAGTTGTTAACTGATGAACAATCGAATGGGCAACTAGTGTTTCCATAAATCGAAGGAATTTCTTCAAAAATTTAAATGAAAAATGTTCAATAAAATTAATTTTAAGTGCAAAGAAATAAATAAAGAAAGTTTAACCTATTTTTAGATTTTCTCCGTTCCATGTATTATTTTGATCATAATTCGCCAAAATATTAGAATACAAATCACTGCAGTTCGTGCCGGAAGGGGATGTCAAATCTGAACAATTTCGATTGCTAATGGGAACAAAATTTGTATAGGTTGTGTCGTAATAAACATTCAAGAAAGTACAAGTTCTGTTCTCTTTAATAAAAATAAATTAAATTTTTTAAAAAAAAATTGGAAAGTTTAATAAATTTTCAATTACCAGTTAAAAAACCTAAATTTTTAAAAAAAATTTTATGGTAAAAGATAAATAAGTTTAAAAATTCATACCCACAGTTGCACCACAAAATAAATTACAAATTATTTTGCTTGAAGAATAAGAATTGGATATCACAGAGAGGTAGGTATTATAAAACACAAATGTCCCCATTAAACCTCCAACTTGATTACCCCCACTCACCTTTTTAAAAAGAAATAATTTTGTTTGAAAATTCATTAGAAATTTCAATTTTTTTTACACTGGCTTTTGTATAACAATTTGTTATACTCTGATTAGAGGATCGTACATTATTGCTGCCTTTACGAATAAAAATTATTAATGCTTAAAATCGATGAATTTATTCATTTTTTATTTTCATCTATATTAATAATGAACTGAAAAATTCACAAAGTTAAAAATTACCAATTAAACCACCAACAACATTAGTACCATTAATTTTCACACTTGATTTCACATAACAATTTGACAATGTGGTATCATCTGCAGTTCCAAGTAAACCTCCAAGTGTACCTACTGAAGAAACAACCCCATTACTAACTCCACAACCATTAAGAGTTGATCCCTTTTGGGAGAATCCAACAATACCCGCTAGCAACAAAATTAAATTTATAAAATTGAAACATATTTAAAATTGAAATAAAAAATGTTTACCAACATTTTGAGATCCAGAAATGATTTGGGAATTTGGATTTGAAGAAAATCCTAAATTATGGCAATTAATCATATTTATTGTAATACCTGTCCTATAATTATATAATTTGGATGAGATTTATATTCTGAGTTTAATGAATTATTTCTTTTTACCCTACAAATGATCCTACCGCTATAAATAATCAAAAAATAATTAATTAGTATAATTTGTTAATTTTGATTGGGAAACTTCATTTTTTGAAATTTACTTTGATATAATGGAGAGTTCAAAATTGTATTTTGAATAATAGAATTCGTGATACTTCCATTCTGTGCAATTGCAATAAATCCACCAACATTGCTTTGAGATGAGGATCCTGTTCCATTTATGATATTGCTTATTGAAGGAAAGGAAGTATTGAAGATTACAGAATCAACAAAACAATTTTCGCAATATCCAAATAAAAGAGAGATGGAAGAAGAATTGGATTCAACATAAAAATCTATGAAGCTTATATTCTTTACTGTTGCATTCGATCCACATGAAAATATACCACTCAAACTCGTTACTGTTTTTATCTTCAAATTATAAACATGAAATCCTTCTCCTGATAAACTTCCTTTAAAAAGATTTTTTTTTTTAATATTTTTTGTTTTAAAATTAATCTTTATTGAAACTTTCACCCACAAATCTATTGCTAAAGTTTCCTATTGGAATAAAGTTTGGAATAGAGGAACAATCTATATTTTGAGTGAGAATATAATCAACAGTATTGTTGTTATAAATCATGTTCTGGAGAGCAGTACAATCAGAAATAGGAATTGTTTGAGAATTAAATTCAAAAATTAAAGAAAAAAGGATAACATAAATTATACAACTTTTCATTTTTTTTTTTGGGTGTAATCAAAAACTTTTTTCTTTTTTTTTTCTAAAATTATTGTTAGTACTGAAGAGTACAATTAAATCAAAAGTGAGAAAAATGAGAAAATGAAAAGGTCGAAATGAAAAATAAATAACCCATATGGATAAATAAAAACTTTCATGAGTAAATTTACTCACAAATAATTCTTTCAATAAAAATTTTTAAAAGAAAAATGTTTTTTTTTTTGAAATATGTTTTTAATAAAAAAATTTTTTATTCAAAAAAAAAAAAATGAATTAAAAAATGAAAAAAAAAAATTTAATGTCAAGATTTTACCTTTGATTAATGAAAACATTGTCAACAAAATTAAATTAATCTTTTTTACATTTAATAAAAACAAATAGACTTTAATTTCTTTGAAACTGTCATTTCTCCCTTTTTATTAAAAGTTAATTATGTTGAGATCTTAAAGTATATAGAAGAAATTTTGAGAAATGGTTTCACTTATAGCTCAAACTGTTCTGATTATTGATTATACTTCTCTCCAAAAATTTATTTATTTAATTGTTTTTTAATTATATTCTTGATTTTGGTAAAATGAATTTTTAGTTTCGATTCTCCTTTAGGAAAAATTGTATTAAAGATTTTGGATGTTATAATATTGAATTGATATCAAAATCAAAATGGGAAATTCTAATTAGAGCCACAAAAGAAAAAACAGTTGGGGAAAAAAAATCTAATTTGATCTTGGGAGAATCTATTAAATTAAAGAAAATTTCTCATAATAAAGAATGAATTAACTTGAACAAATTGTTTTAAAAATTAAAATAAAATAAAATATAAAAATCAGAAAATAAAGAAAATGAGATTAATTAATATAATTAAATTTTTCTTCCTTTCATCAATTTCTGTAATATTTGAATGCAATTGCCAAACTATTCCCATTTCAAACTGTACTGCTCTCCAAAATATGTTATCTGCAAATAATACGGTCAAATATATTCTCACACAAGATATTGATTGTTCCGCCATTCCAAATTTTGTACCAATAGGAAATTTTTCATTTTATCCTTACCGAGGCAAAACAAATTATTGTTATTTTTGATTTTCTGAATGATTTTATCTTTTTTCTTAAAAGGAAGCTTATCAGGAGAAGGATTTGGTGTTTATAATTTAAGATTGAAAACATCTTCAGCAGCCACGGGTTTATTTTCATATGGATTGAATGCAATAGTGAAGAATATTAGCTTTATTGATTTTTACGTTGAATCCAATTCGAGTTATCTTTCTCTTTTATTTGGATATTGCGGTGGTTGTATCCTTGATTCTGTAATTTTCAATACATCCTCTCCTTCAAAAAGCAATATCTTAAATGGAACAGGATTATCTTCTGATTATGTTGGAGGATTTATAGCTTATACGTTATCAAACTGCAATATCTCAAATTCTTTCATTCAAAATACATTTTTGATTACACCAAATCATTTTGGTAAAATAAATTTTTTGAACTTTTCACATATTATTTATTTTAATTTTTTTTTTTTCTTGAAGGTGGAACAGGATCATTTGTTGGGTAAAAAGATTCGATTGAATTCAAAATCATAAATTTATAATCATTTATCTTTCAATCATAGATTATATTTCAATCAATATTTAAAAAACATAAATTTATTTATAATTTTAATCATAGATCAGGAAATTCATTAAAAATGGATAATTGTCACAATTTTGGATTTCCTTCAAATCCAGGAACTTTAATTGTGCATGGAAGACAAATCGTTGGTACAATTTTAACAAAAAATTAATTAATTATTTACATAGTTAAAGATGTTAAAAATTTGTAATTTAATAATATCTCCAAAAGTTATAAATTTTGGACATTTCAATATTTATTTAAATTGATCCGTTTGTAATAAAAAAATTCAACAAACAAAGAATGAGAACAATTTCCCGAGAGATTTTTATTATTAGTTATACTTTATTTCTCATTTTTGTAAATTAATTTCGGTAGGAGGTCTTGTTGGAATAGTTCAAACAAAATCAATATTCAATGGTTGCGGAGTTAGCAATGGGATTGTTTATTCAGTAAATAATTTAATTGGTGGTTTACTTGGAATTGCATCTAATACAAAGATATCGAATTGTTATGTAAAATCAAGTGTAAAAGTATTTGGTACTAACACCATGGGAGGTTTAATTGGTACTTTATTAAAATTGAGTTATTCTCTATGTGTTTAGGAAAATTTGATTTTCATTATGATAAAGAAATAATTAGTTTTAATTTATTTTTCTATAAAAAATTATCTCATCATTTTAAATTATAAAAACAGTTTAATCATTTCATTATCATTTATTTTATTTTAAAAAAGGTACTTATGTTGTTTCGTTGGCCAACATTACCATAACGAATTGTTATTCAAGAGCAAATGTAATAAAAAATCTTTCATTTAAATTATATTTAAGTTTAATTATTAATCAGGTGAGTGGGGATAGTATAATTGGAGGATTAATAGGTTATTATGAATTTAACTCTAATGATACATCTTATATTTCCAATTCTTATTCTTCAAATAATGTAAATTGTGGTAGTAGTCCATGTGGTGCATTTATTGGTAAATAGTTAAAAACAATTTTTTTGAAATTTTTTTTGGTTAATTTTTTTTTGAAATTTTTAAAAATTTTGTTAGGGAGTTTATCTGGTAATTTTTTTTCAGTTTCTATTTATTCCATGATTTAAATTTTTATTGTAATCAATTATTTTTTGCTAATTTTTAAAGCATTTCTTACAAAATTAATATAATTTTTTTATATTAAATATTAAAGAAACATAAAATACATTATCATTTATTTAAAAATACATTTTAATTTATAGAAACATAATTAAATTATTTTTTTTTAAAAGCAACCAGAACTTGTACTTTTGTAAATGTTTATTATGATAACAGATTTAATAATAATCTTGATCCTATTTCGAATGGAAATTGTTCAGATTCATCCGCCCCAATTTCTCTGAATTGTAATGAATTGTACAATAATATATTAATGAATTATGATCAAACTAATGTATGGAATGGAGACAATTTAAAAATAGGTAAACAATTATTTTTTTTAATCATTTTTCTAAATTTTTAATTTGAAAAAAACTATAAATTTTAAATTTTTTTTCTTTTTCTAATTTTTTTTAAAATTCTTTTTTATTAAATTATTGTCCAATTCTTTTAAACAGAAATTCCTTCAACATACGGAAGTTGTAATTGTTCGAGTGTATGTAATTTTACTACAAATACACCATCAACATTAACTCCTTCAACCATGATTCCATCAACAGAAATTTCTTCTACCTTAATTCCATCAACAGAAATCCCATCAACAGCAATTCCATCAACAAATACTCCATCAACAAATATTCCATCAACAGAGATTCCTTCTAGTTTAATACCTTCCATAACTGAAACTTCATCAACAGAAATTTCTTCTACAACTTCTCATTCTTCAAGTAATCCTTCCGCTAATTCACCTTCCACACCACTAGAATCTTCATTAATTCCATCAACAGTGACTCCTTCTACAAATGCATCTACTTTCATTCCTTCCACTAATTCTCCTTCCACAATAATTCCATCAAAGTGTTTGTACAATGTTCCAAATTGTGAAAAGTGTGCAGAAAACGGATTGTTTGTGAGTGATTCTTCTCTTTACAACATTTCTTGTGTTTCAAATCAAAATGGAATTTGGTCTTATTCTTTTTCTGATAAAAACAATTCAAACACAATCTCCATAACAAACACGGTAACTTTGAATTCAACAAATGTAAATTTTGAAGGAAATCTCAATCAAACATCAAATTCTGTCATTATAATTGAAATTTTAATTAACAATAATGACATTAATAACAACAAAAATTCACCATATTTCAATGTTTCAGGATGTGTCAATTTGAATGGAAACATCAGTTTGATTTTGAATGAAAGACCAAAAAATAGCTCAAGAAATGATTTTTTACTTTTCAAGTATAATTGTTCTCAAACAATAACTTTTTCACAACAATCTCAATTCAAAGTGAGTTCAACATACAAAAAGAAAGAATGTGATAAAATTGAATCAAATATTCTTAATCAACAAAACTCACTTTCTGTTTCTCTTTCAACAACTTTGAATTCAAATTGTCGAGGTAAAATTTAATTGTTTTATTCGTATTAATAATTATTTATTATTAATTGAATTTATTTAAAAGGAATTTCGACAGGAGCTATTGTTGGAATAGTTTTGGGAGTTGTTGGAGGAACTTTGGTGATTATTTTTATTGCATCATATCTTATTTGGAAAAGAGAAAAAAAGTTTGATAAAGATTTGAACATAATGTTGCAAGAGATAAACAAAAAAATCTGAAATGTAATTTGACTATAAATATAATTTTGTTGTATTAAAGACAATAAATAAATTATTGTTCGAAAATTGGTTTTCTGTTTTTGAGTTAGTTATTTTATCATACTGTTTTGAAAAGACCTTGTTGCTGATTTGAAATCTATTATTTATTCCCAAGATCATCCTCAATTTTTTTTATTTGAAGAAATATAAAAGAAAAAAAAAAAATATGCCTCAAGGAAAACATAGCAAAAGTAAAAGTAATTTGAACAAAGGGAAATCTTTGAAGAAAATCAAAAAGACAAATAAAAGTATAATTTTTTATAACCCTTTTCTGGAATATTTATATTTATTTTTATCAGCCAAAAAGGGAGGAAATACAATTTTGGCACCAATCAGATCTCAAAATTTGCTCGAAACCAATATAAAGAAGAAAATGGCAGGAAATATAACCAATAATATTGAATCTATAATGGTTGAAAGATGTAGAATGAGAGAAGGTGGAGGAAGATTGAAATACCTCAAATCTGATGAACAAAAGGATAATATAAAAACAGAAACACAAAAAAATGAACAAAGAATCAAGCAAAGACAACAAAAAATTGATAATATTTTGAAGGATATAAAAGATAAATAAAAGTATTATTTATTGTGCATGTTATGATCTGAAAAATTATTTTATATTTTACAATAATTTTCCTCATCCATATTGCTTTCTACCATCAATTTTGAGTCAAAATGTGAATAAATTAAAAAAATGAATTATAATATCACCAAACAAAATACTCAAAAACATACCGATACTTACTCATCCATATCCAAAATCGCCTTCATTTCATCATCCACCATCCTCACAGGCAACAGAATCTTGGCGCAATTCAATAACAGAGATATCTTAACCAAATCAAAAAAGACCATCCAACATTATTATACTTTCAATGAGAAAACAAAGGAATTTTCTGAAGACGAAAATATATTTCCCGTTGAAATATCTACCATCCACACATCTTATTCCCCATCCCGAAAATATATGGCCACATTCAATCAGATTGAAGCAGGTAAGAATTATCAGATCCAGATCTATGAGAGAAATAATCTCATCTCATCCATTATCACAAAGGGCATCCATCAGAAGATCAACTTGGATGAATATTTCTCCTCATTCAGTTGGAATGAAGATGAGAGCAAATTGCTTTATGTTGCTGAACCAATGCCAAGAGAAAAGAAAGGTAAAAAAAAGAAATCATGAACATTAATTAATGGGAATAACATCAATTGAAATAAACAAATAACAATAAACAGATTGATAAATCAATATTAATCAAACAAATTCAATCATTTCAATGATCAATAATAAGAAGAAATAAAATTTATACAATTATATGTCATAGAGATTAAATTCTTTCGAAAAATTTTCAATATATCTGGAATAAAGGATTGCATATACATATTTCTAATTAATTTTTGTTTTTGAAGGTTTTTTCTCGGATGAAAAGAAAAAGGAAGGGCAGTCTGAATTGAGGAAAACTGGGGAGAGCAGAATGATTGCATTTCTCTAACGCCTACGTTCTCGACATAGAAAAGGAGAAGATCGAGGCAATGGATTTCATCAAAGCCTTTTTCAGTATCTCAGCCACAATTCGTTCTAAATGGTAAAAATTTTATTTGTTATGTATTTTTCTTTATTAAGAGTCTTTTTCAAATTTTGTGTTGTAAATTAATATTTCTTTACCATTATATTTTGTTACTTTAGTAATTTTTCATTTCATTAAAATGTTTTATTGTTTGTTTTTTCGTTGATTTTTCTTCGTTTTTTATGACATTGTGTTTGTTGGTTTGGATAATACATACTAGAAACTAGGAATCAAGTACTGCCAAAACAGGAAATCCAAACTCTATTTGTATCGCTCCGGAGAAGCTCGAGTCTCTATCTGGTGAAATCCAATCCGTCTTGTCTCCTCGCGTCAGTCCTGATCACTTTGTGTAAAAAAATAAAGATTTGATTTATAAATAAAATAAATAAGAATAAAATAGAAATAAATAAAATGTGATATCAATAAAACAAAATAAAAATGATACAATAATAATATGTAATAATTTTTTTTTGAAAAAAAGATTATTTCTTTCTCCATCTTCCTTCAAACTCATCTCTCATGTCTTAAACTCTACAAAGTGGACTTGTCGAGTCCAAACACCGGGTAACAACGATCATAGATTACAAAGTGGAAAAACAAAACGACGAGTTTTGCGGAATTTATGGAGACGGATTCATAAAAATGTTTTTCCTCCAAAAGTTGATCTTTCATTCCTCCTGTCAAGAGTGTTCTTAAACTATTCGTTTTGGACTTATCCACTTCCAAGTTGAAGTGTTTGGAGGGATTTTCCNAAGAGTTTGCTTTGAAATGGAATTTCTCTTTTATTGAATCTTCTTCCAAAACAGGAATAAATATACAGGAAACTTTTATTATTTTGATTCAGAATGTGATGAAAAGAGAAAGTATATTGTTTGAGAAAAACGAAATAGAAAACACTGTCTTAAAAGAGAAATCTTGTATTTTATTTTGAAGAGATTAAAAAAAAAATTTACTATCCATTTTTAATTTTTCATTATTTTAAATTTATTTTTTTTAATGAAAATTAGAAAGAAACATTCCTATTTTTTTTGATATTCAATCAAGTTTTAAATATTAAACTGTTCAAGTGATCATGGATTTTGTTGATTCAAAAAACATGTTTTGGATAAAAGTGTTCCAATTTAACAAATAATTTTTAGATTTGTTTAAAAAACAATTTTCAAAAATGGAAAACAACTGAACTTTAGTTTGATTAATCAAATAAAAAATAAAAAAAAATTTGAGAGGATGTTCAAAAAAAAGAGACCAAAAATATATGAATACAAATTTGCTGTAATGGGATCACCTGCAGTGGGTAAATTCTAAAAAAATAGGAAACTTGATTTTCAATAAATTCAAAAAAAAATAGGAAAATCAGCATTGACAGTTCAATTGATAAATGGAGTATTCGTAGAAAAATGTAAGATAAAAAGAAAATATCAATTTTTTATAAACTTTATCGAGCAAACAGAAAGAGAAATCACGAAATTATAACAAAAATAAATAAATATTTCTCTTTCTAATCAAGATATGTTCAGATTCACAATGAGAATCCCAAAAATATTTTATTGAAAATCATTTGAATGTCAACTAAAGATATAGTGGTTTCAATTAAAGAGTAATCACCATGATTTTAAATCCTATATACTTGAAATGAACTGAAATAAACAGAACTTTAAAAATTTGATGCAAAGAAATTTCATATAATTCAAGATTTTTGCAAACATAAATAATAAAATACCTTCAAATTCTTTTAAATAGATGATCCCACCATTGAAGATAATTATCGGAAATTCATTGAAGTTGACAAAAAATTATGTCTGCTTGAAATATTGGATACAACGGGTACAAGTATGGGAACAACAGAGAGGAGTGTAAGAATCTTTTTTGATTTTAAAAACTTAAAAACAAAAGATTATCTTTTTAAAAGAAATATAAGTTGTGTTAATGACAACTTGTGTTAATAAAGCTTATCATTAAACCGTTTTCTTCATATTGTTTTTTCCGTGCACCCTTTAACATTTTCAAAATTTTTTTCTTCTTTAATATTTGAAAAGGAGAATTTTTTTTGAATATAAAATTTTCACTTTTTCTTTGTTTTTTTATATCTTTGAAAAGACGGACCTTTTTAGAAGAAAATTTTGAAATCAATTATTTAGATAATTAATTAATTTTCTTTTTCATAAAATAAATTTTTATTTTGATTAGATTTTTTTAAAAGAAGCTGGTGGAATCATTTTGGTTTACTCAATTACAAGCAAATCATCCCTAAATGACCTTAATGAAATCAGAGACGAAGTTGTATCTGCCAAAAATACAGATGATTTTGATTGTATTGTTGTTGGAAACAAACTGGATCTCAAAGATGAGAGAACTGTTTCTTTTGATGAAGGAAAAGAGTTTGCTTTGAAATGGAATTTCTCTTTTATTGAATCTTCTTCCAAAACAGGAATAAATATACAGGAAACTTTTATTATTTTGATTCAGAATGTGATGAAAAGAGAAAGTATATTGTTTGAGAAAAACGAAATAGAAAACACTGTCTTAAAAGAGAAATCTTGTATTTTATTTTGAAGAGATTAAAAAAAAAATTTACTATCCATTTTTAATTTTTCATTATTTTAAATTTATTTTTTTTAATGAAAATTAGAAAGAAACATTCCTATTTTTTTTGATATTCAATCAAGTTTTAAATATTAAACTGTTCAAGTGATCATGGATTTTGTTGATTCAAAAAACATGTTTTGGATAAAAGTGTTCCAATTTAACAAATAATTTTTAGATTTGTTTAAAAAACAATTTTCAAAAATGGAAAACAACTGAACTTTAGTTTGATTAATCAAATAAAAAATAAAAAAAAATTTGAGAGGATGTTCAAAAAAAAGAGACCAAAAATATATGAATACAAATTTGCTGTAATGGGATCACCTGCAGTGGGTAAATTCTAAAAAAATAGGAAACTTGATTTTCAATAAATTCAAAAAAAAATAGGAAAATCAGCATTGACAGTTCAATTGATAAATGGAGTATTCGTAGAAAAATGTAAGATAAAAAGAAAATATCAATTTTTTATAAACTTTATCGAGCAAACAGAAAGAGAAATCACGAAATTATAACAAAAATAAATAAATATTTCTCTTTCTAATCAAGATATGTTCAGATTCACAATGAGAATCCCAAAAATATTTTATTGAAAATCATTTGAATGTCAACTAAAGATATAGTGGTTTCAATTAAAGAGTAATCACCATGATTTTAAATCCTATATACTTGAAATGAACTGAAATAAACAGAACTTTAAAAATTTGATGCAAAGAAATTTCATATAATTCAAGATTTTTGCAAACATAAATAATAAAATACCTTCAAATTCTTTTAAATAGATGATCCCACCATTGAAGATAATTATCGGAAATTCATTGAAGTTGACAAAAAATTATGTCTGCTTGAAATATTGGATACAACGGGTACAAGTATGGGAACAACAGAGAGGAGTGTAAGAATCTTTTTTGATTTTAAAAACTTAAAAACAAAAGATTATCTTTTTAAAAGAAATATAAGTTGTGTTAATGACAACTTGTGTTAATAAAGCTTATCATTAAACCGTTTTCTTCATATTGTTTTTTCCGTGCACCCTTTAACATTTTCAAAATTTTTTTCTTCTTTAATATTTGAAAAGGAGAATTTTTTTTGAATATAAAATTTTCACTTTTTCTTTGTTTTTTTATATCTTTGAAAAGACGGACCTTTTTAGAAGAAAATTTTGAAATCAATTATTTAGATAATTAATTAATTTTCTTTTTCATAAAATAAATTTTTATTTTGATTAGATTTTTTTAAAAGAAGCTGGTGGAATCATTTTGGTTTACTCAATTACAAGCAAATCATCCCTAAATGACCTTAATGAAATCAGAGACGAAGTTGTATCTGCCAAAAATACAGATGATTTTGATTGTATTGTTGTTGGAAACAAACTGGATCTCAAAGATGAGAGAACTGTTTCTTTTGATGAAGGAAAAGAGTTTGCTTTGAAATGGAATTTCTCTTTTATTGAATCTTCTTCCAAAACAGGAATAAATATACAGGAAACTTTTGTTATTTTGATTCGAATGGCAATGAAAAGAGAGCGTATTTTGTTTGAGAAATATGAAATGGAAAACCCTGTTTTAAAAGAGAAATCTTGTATTTTATTTTGAAGAGATTAAAAAAAAAAGGGTCTTCCACTTGAATTAAGTCTAACATTAAAATTTGGAAGTTCTAAATTTGGTTTCGTTCAAGATAAATTTTTTGTTTTCATTTTTTATTTATAATATCCAAATTATTTTTCAATAATATCAAAATGTTATATTTCAAATCAAATATAGAATTGTTTATTGGAATCTTATTGAAATTTTTGAAAAATAAAAAAAAATGAGAATTAACAGAATCATAGATAAATATGGTTATTATCTTTATAAGGTTGTTATAATTGGATCACATGCAGTGGGTTAAATATACAAAGAATAAACAGTTTATTCAAAAATAATAATTTATATACTAAGGAAAATCAGCAATGACAGTTCAATATACAAATGGAGTATTTGTTCAAAAATGTAAAAACCCACTTTAAATTTTATCATTTAAAATCCATTATAAATCTTGTTAACAGATGATCCAACCATTGAAGATTCATATCGTAAATGTTCAAATATAAATAATGAAAATTGTCTCCTAGAAATATTAGACTCATCAGGCGCGAGTGTGGGTACAACAGAGAGGAGTGTAATTCTCAAATTTTTTTCCCTAATTTATAAAAATACAATCTTTCTCTTCTTTAAATGTGGCACTAGAAAATTATATATCAAAAACTTCATTTGGATAAAATATAATAAAATCTTCCTAAAAAAGTTGTTTAAAAGGAGATATTATGAATGATATTAACATAAATTTTACTCCGAGATAAATTTTTTCATGGTTATTTAATTAAACTATCAGACTATCTCAAAAAATAAAGCAAATTTAATTTTTTGTGTTTGAATTAATTTTTTTTAATGAAAATTATTTTGATTAGATTTTTTTAAAAGAAGCTGATGGAATTATTATGGTTTACTCAATTACAAGCAAATCATCTCTAAATGACCTTAATGAAATCAGAGACGAAGTTGTATCTGCCAAAAATACAGATGATTTTGATTGTATTGTTGTTGGAAATAAATTGGATCTCAAAGATGAGAGAGCTGTTTCTTTTGATGAAGGAAAAGAGTTTGCTTTGAAATGGAATTTCTCTTTTATTGAATCTTCTTCCAAAACAGCAGAAAATAATCAGGAAATTTTTGATGTTTTGATTCGAATGGCAATGAAAAGGGATTTTCTTGTGAAGAAAGAAATGAAAAACCCTGTTTTAAAAGAGAAATCTTGTATTTTATTTTGAGAACTTAATGAAATAGGGAAAACTTTTATATTAATTAATTTATGGTAATAAAAGACTTTTAAATTTTTTGAATTTGATGATTTTTACAACAATTTTTTTCTACTTCTTTATCAATAAAATCAAATTAAAAGTATTAATAATACATTATATGTTAAATAATTTATTAAAAAGTTAAAAAATAATAAGCACAATTAGTTAAATGGTATAATAGCTGCCTTCCAAGCAGTTGGCCCGGGTTCGATTCCCGGATTGTGCATTTTTTTTGTAATGAAGGGGAAAATGAAAAATAAAAGGATGTTTTTTTTTTTTGATTTTTGTTTTTTACATATTCAGCAAAACCTCCTGGCAATCTATTCCTAGTTTCATTCTTTTCGGACAATGAACATGCATAGAAGTATCTTTCTTACAATATTCATTCATTTCACGATTTGTCCGAAAAATGATGTCTAATTTAAATTTTGAAATTGTTTTAAGGATTGAATGCTTTTTAAAAATTAAATTAAATAAAATATTAACCAATTCTTCTCTTAATTCTTTTTTTAAAAAAAAAAAATGAATTTTTCTCCAAAAAAAAAATGGATAGGATAGTAGAGATTACTATCCTTGACTCAAAAAAAAAAAAACAATATCTAATATTTGAATTCAAAAAAATTAATTAAACTTTATTGATATTAAAAAAAAATAGATTTCTCCAAAAAAAAATGGAGGAATATGAGGAGATATTTAAATTGATTTGTGCTACAGTTAAATTGGAATCGATCGAGTATGATTCAAAGGAATTTGATATGTGCTTTTTTGGTAAATAAATAATTATAGAAAATTAATTTCAATTAATAATTGACTCTTATGATTATATAGCCAATGAGGCGATAGATATAATTTTGCAATATAAATTATCAAATACACGAGAAGAGGCCCAACAGATATTGACAAAATTGTTGATTAAGGGTTACATACATGCGATATATGGAGGTATATAAAGAAAAATTTTCACGATATTTATACTGTTCAAATGCAAATATTTTCAAAATCTATTTTTCAGATCAAATATTCAAAGATGGAAAAACATTATATCAACTGAATGGAGATAATTATAAGATATTGAGCAATAATAATCTAGATAAGCTGAAGAAAACGAGGAAATCAAGAAATTCACAAAGTCTGGTGCCATTCGAAGAATACGAGACGATATCGACAGATATACATTTCACATCAAGCGAAATAAGCATCATAGAAGAATATTTGCCAGAAAAGATCGATGAAAAAAAATTTCAGATCAACATATCCACCTTCTTTCCAAAAAGAAACCCTAATTTCGGTGATAAAGTGAAAAGATTTTTCGATGAAATCTTCAAACTAGCCAACAAAAATTTGCACGAAAGCAACAAGCTCCTTTTCCTTCAGGCGTTCGAGGAAATCATGGTGATTGCTCTCCAGGAGAATGTCCAATGGAACGAGCTCTTCGTGGCTCATTTGGCCATCGAAAAAAAGTCTTTGGATCCACAATTCATGAACACAGTGTTACTGAAGGTACACTTTAATTTTTAATTTCTAATAAATAGTTCTCTTATGACAAAATTAATTGATATTAACATTTTGTATTGCAGACTTATTAAATTATTTATTTTTAATTTTTAATTTGTATTTTAATTCATTTTTTATTTTTCATTTTTTATTTTTCATTTTTATTTTTCATTTTTTATTTTAATTTCATTTTATTTTAATATTTTCTATCAAATATTTCTTCAATTTTACTTTATTAATAATTTTTGTATTAAAACAGATTTTGCACTATTACATCCAAATTGAAGACAGAGATGTGAAATTCACCAAAAACTATTATTGTATAAATTTTGTAAACAAGGGAATAAAGTTGATGCAAAAGCACATGATCGACATCGAAAACACATTGTTGGGCAGATCCGTATCTAAATCAATATTGGATCTCCTCGAAAACTCCTACCCGAAAATAAAGAGCACCCCCAAAATTGAGTTTGAAAATATTGAGCTCATAAGAAAAATTTTTGCATGGTCGGAAATAAAAAATACAAATATATTACAAACACAAGGTCTGAAAAAATTATTTCAATTATTTTATTTGAATATTTTATCTGAAATTTGATTTTTTTTCATTTTTGGCACTTTTAATCATTTAATAGAAATGTATAGTTGGTTTTTATTAGATTTTTCATTTTTTATTTTTCTTTTATTTTTTATTATTTATTTTTCTTTTATTTCTATTTTTTATTTTTTATTATTCATATTTTTAATTTATATTTTTTATTCTCCATTTTCTTTCCGAAGTGATACAGTTTTGCAACGCTCTCAAAGGAGAAAACTTATCTCTAACCAACGAAGGAGATCTGATCATATACAAAGACGCCAAAACCAACAAGATGAAGTACGGAAAGTTTTTTAGGTTTATCGACAACGTCAACATTGAAATCAAAGACGACATCTTCAACTCCAACATCTTGATTGTCTCTTCGGAGACCGTCAGAGCTCTCCCGACAGACATGCTGAACAGCTTGTTCACTTCTCCTTTGGAGAGCTTTGTCGACGACCCCTTTTTGATGTATGTTGCTGATTATGACAACAAAATTGGTTTGTTGGTTGATGATTACATTCAAATAAAATTCTCGGAGTCTGGTATGCTGAAAAAAAAACTTTTTTTTTTTTTATTTTTTTTGATCGTTTTATTCAAAAAAATATTTATAAATTGTTAAATAGTATTATTTATGTTTTTTTAATTTTAAAAAAATCTAATGGGAGATTAAAACCTATTTTATTTGTAAACTTTGTTATTGAATTTAATGACTATCGAAATAAATAATTTCAAAGTTTTAATCACATTTTTTTGATTCATTTTATTTTAATTTATTTTAATTATGACAATATTTTTTTTTTATTGAAATTTTTTATTTGTACAAAGGATTATCCAAAACCTCCATCTCGAAATATCAAAACAAGAAGTTCGAAGTGGAAGATCTCAACGACATGAAAAAGATGGTGAACGTGCTTAAAATCATCGACAAGTTCGACGAGAACAAATTCCATCCGAAATACCAGAAAAAGAGGCAGAATTTCATCAAAAACATCAATTCCATCAAAATCACAGAGTGTTTTCTACCCAACATTGAAAGTTCATTAAGTGAAGCTCTCAAATATGAAAAAACCAATTTGTTTTTGGACAAGCTGTCTCATCATCTTAAATCCAAGTAATTTTTTATTTTATTTTCATTTTATTATTTACTATTTTATTTATTTACCTTTTTTTTTTTTAACTCATATTTATTGTTAATTTTTTATTTTGATTTTTTTCATCAGGTTCATAATTTTATTGTTTATTATTATTTTTCATTTTTAAAAATTTTTTATTTTTTATTTTTTCATTTTTTCATTTTTTTTGATTTTTTTATTTTTCATTAAAATTTTTTGTTTTCAATTTTTATTATTTTTTTTTTTAATAGTCGAGAACTCTTGGAGAGAAAGATAGAGGAATTAGAAAAATACATTCGCAAAGTGTTGAGTGGGGAGGAGAAAAAAGAAGTGAGTGACTGGTGGCACGTGTTGATTGAGAAGAACACAGAGTCTTTTTTAAGTGCCAAAGGTATACTTTAATTTAAAATAAAAAGGAAAAATAATGAAAAATAAAAAAATAAAAAAATAAAAAAATAAAATAAAAATATTAAAAATAGGAAAATAAAAAAATAAAAAAATAAAAAAATAAAAAAATAAAAAAATAAAATAAAAAAATAAAAAAATAAAAAAATAAAAAAATAAAAAAATATTAAAAATAAAGAACAATTATTTATTAGGTTTCATCGAAAACTGCACCTCCTTCGACTACATAAACACACCGCCACTAAACTGGGAAGGAGTAAAATCAAACTACCACGTGATGAACCAGCTGCTGGAGGAGTACAGAGAGAAGGAAATAAACAATAACAAAATTAAAAAAACTTCCGACGAAGAAAAAAATTCCGACGAAGAGGCTGATGAAACTTCCGACGAGGATTTTTTTGGCATCATCAATGAGAATCCCAATGATGAGATCCTCAGTTTTGTTGATGACATGTTGAAGTGGAAGGACAAGTCTATTCATAAGCTCATCCAAGAGATGAAAGAAAAAATTTATAACAAAATTGATGTATTTTAATTTTTTATTTTTTTTATTTTATTTTTTATTTTTTTTTATTTTATTTTTTAATTTTTATTCATTATTTTAATTTTTATTTTTATTCTTTTAATTTTTAATTTTTATTTTTTTATTTTTTACTTTTTTATTTTTTATTTTTTATTTTTTATTTTTTATTTTTTATTTTTTATTTTTTATTTTTTATTTTTTATTTTTTATTTTTTTATTTTTTTATTTTTTTATTCTTTGTTCAATTTTTATTTTTAATTTTTTAAATTATTTATCTTCATTTTGTTAAATATTTAAAAAAGGAACACATCAAAGTGACATTGAGGGTTTTGAAATTTGTTTTACATTACAATGAAGAAGAGGTTACCATCACAGATGACATTGAGATCCACAAACTGGACAATCATTTTGAAAAAGTCAAATCGCTCATGGAATCTAGTCTTGTCATTGAGGTAAAAATTAAACAAAATAAATTTGATAAATTTGATAAATTTGATAAATAAAATAATAAAATAAATAAAATGAATAAAATAAATATTTTCGAATAATTTTTTTTCATAGATTGACAACAGGTTTAAAGATTTGCATTATCTCCTTGAAATGAAGAGATTGGAGGACAACCCTCAAGAGAAACAGATGCACATAGTTCCTGTTAGTGGACTTTGCTTCAGCAGGTTTGTCAGAATACAAAACGAGATGAGGACTGTCATTGAGTTGTGGGGATCCAAATTTGACAATTAAAAAAGATCTTTCAAAATTTTTTATTTAAAATTAAAATTAAAAATTAATATTTATTTTTAAATTTTTTCCATTTCGTTGTCAATCCTTGATTTACTGAAATTTTCCCATTTTGTTTTTCCTTGATGTGCTTTGTTTTCTTTCATATTTGTTTGATAATCAGAAATGATTTGTTCTGACTGTTTGTTGGATTGAAATCTGATCAACAAAACTGAAACAACAGCAACCACAATTAAGAACAAAGGAATTCCAACAGAAAGACCAATTATCAATCCCAAGCTTTTACAATTTGAATTCAAAGTTGTTGAAAGAGAAACAGAAAGTGAGTTTTGTTGATTAAGAACATTTGATTCAATTTTATCACATTCTTTCTTTTTGTATGTTGAACTCACTTTGAATTGAGATTGTTGTGAAAAAGTTANATTATGAAAGATTGTTTGGAAACAAAAAACAAATACATCATCTCTTTATTTGTAAATGCCATTTCTAATTACTCTCTCCTGATACCTTTTTTCCATTCTTTTCTGATTCAAGCAATCCCTTACTACACAACAAGTACACTTATTTTTATAAAAAATTGTTTTTTTCTTCTTTAATTTTTAATTTGAAATTTTTTAAAAAAAAAGAGGAGATAGTGAAAAGGATGATGATGAAAGAAGAGGATAAAGAGAAATTTTTCAGAGAAAAGATACTTGGAGAAGAAAAGACAATAGAAAACATGGAAGAAAAGGTTGGAGAAGATATGATGAAATGGATGTTAAAAGTAAATAAAGTTCCTTATTCTCCTCTTTTTTCAGTTAGGGCTTCAGATTTCTCATGTTTCTTGAATCGCCTTTCTTCGTTCTCTTTTTTAGCTAAATTTCTTTCTTCAGTTCAACACCCCAAAATACTTTTGGAAGCATTTATTCTTTCTCTTCCCCTCCTCCCTTCCTTTTCTTACAACAAACAAAAACTTTTTTTATTCTCTGTAATCTCTTTTCAAAGTGATTCTCTTTATAACAAAACTCTTTCTTTTCTTCTTTCCTCCTCTTCAAACAAAAATAAAACAGGAAATAAAAGTAACCAAAATAGTATCAAAAAAATAACACCCACAAAAAACAATTTAAATAATAAAAATAGCCCCAACAAAAGTGAAAATAATTTAAATATAAGCAGAAAAGATAAAAATGAAATTCTAAACAATAAAAGTAAAAAGAGAAACATGAAAAATCTTTTAAAATATTTTCTCTCTTTTAAACCCACTCTAATTTCTCTCACTATACATTGCGCTTCAATAACTTTACCCAAAAAAGTGTTTGGAGTAAATCCTTACGTTATTGTTACTGTTGCAAATCAAACATGGAGGATCTCTACAATGAAAAAAGAATCAAACCCTCAATGGAATGTATCTAAACAATTTTCACTCAATACTCTACCCTCTCCAATAACAATCTCTTTTCAATTATTTGATGAAAATTTGTTGGTTAGTGATAAGTTATTGGGCGAATACTCTTTTTCGTTACCCGTTCCAAACTGGACAACAAAACTTTATGACAACGAAACCATTTTCCTTTTTGATAGCCATACTGTGGCTTCTTCCCTAAAAAATATAAATTATTCCTCTCAACTAAAAACAACTTCTTCTATAACAGATGTTTCTTTTGATAAAAAAATTTCTCCAACTATGGAATCAAAAGGAAGTTCTTCAAACATCAACATCTCTCTTTTCCTCGAAAACGAAAATGGAGAAAATATTTAATTAAAAAAAAAAAAAAAAAAAAAAAATTTAAAAAAATAATAATTTTTTGGAAATTAATAAAATTTTTTAATGATATAATCAATCATCAGATCTGATGGTAAAGTAATAATAGAAAAAGAGTAAAATTCCAGCAATAATAATTAAATAAATGCCATAACTTTTCCAAAAAGATTCCTTGTTTAAATCTTTACTCAAATTTCTATATTGGTTGGATCCAGCCAACAAATTTTGACTTTTTTCCATAGTATCATTAATTGATCCACTCCTTTCAAGAACATCTTTCAAACTTTTGGTCATAACATTATGTATATCTGAAAGATCTGATGCAACAATATCCAAATTGTGAGATCTATTTTTTTAATTGAAAAATTAATATAAAATAATTAATAAAAAAAGGTTGACCTTGTATCAATATAAATTCTGACAGTTTTTTGAATGAAAGATTCTATAAAAAATTTATTAATAAAAAATTAAAGTTCTTTCCTTGAAAATGTTTGAAGTTAATTGGTTAATTTGTTTTTACCAAACTTTATGAAATCGTATCCTTTCAATTTTTCAGGGATTATTTGTGATGCATGTTGTGATTCAAAATTTTTTGAAATTTCTTCGAGATAAGATCTTGCAAGATTGTTTTTGTATGCTTTATCACAAAGAACCAAATAAAGAATACCATTTTTGATTTTATATCTTTTAAATAATGAAGAATAATTCAAAAAAAAGAGTATAAAAACAAATTATCTTAACTATAATTTATATTTTTGCCATTTTAAACTTATATTTAAGGAATGAAAAAGTTAATATTACATTATATAGCAAGTCTCTATTGGTATGATAAGTTGTTCTTCAGATGATGTATTGAGACTTCTTATTAATTGTTTAATTTGTGATTTATATTTTGTAGTTTCAGAAAGATTTGATGAATATTCACATAATGGTACACTTGTTTCCAAATAAATAATAGAAGTGAGTTTGATTGGTGAATTCCTATCCATTTTTTTATCCAAATTTTTTTTTTGAATATATTTAATTTGTTCATCGTTGAATAATTTTCAAAATAATAGTTGACGTGTTACAATAGGGTATATATTAAAACGAATGTTGAATGAAATTGGAGAAATGTTTTTATAAATTAATAATTTATTTGAGGGAAAAATAAAAAGAGAAAATGTGTTAGAAATCTAATTTCTTTGGAGCTTCCCAGAGGAAGTCTTTATCTTCACGACCGAAGTGACCATGATAAGCAGTTTTTTCAAAAATAGGACGAGCCAATTGAAGTTCTCTTCTAATTACACCAGGACGCAAATCAAAGTTCTTTTTAACAATTTCCAAAATTTCTTCATCAGTCTTTGTTCCAGTTCCATAAGTATCAATAAACAATGAAAGAGGTTGAGCAATACCGATAGAGTAAGATACTTGAACCAATACTCTTCTTGCAAGTTTAGCTGCAACAATGGATTTTGCAACCCAACGTGCTGCATAAGCTGCTGAACGATCTACTTTGGTTGGGTCTTTTCCAGAAAATGCTCCTCCTCCGTGAGCACCCCATCCTCCATAAGTATCAATAATAATCTATGAAAAAGAAATGGGAATTAAATTTTTAAATAATAAAAAATTTTTTTTAGAAGCGGAGAATAACGAAGATAAAAATAATTTCCTTTTATATCTTTAAAAAAAAATTTTACTTTTCTTCCAGTTACTCCAGCATCTCCTTGTGGACCTCCAATAACGAATCTTCCAGATGGGTTAAGATGGTAGATGGTCTTGTCATCAAGATATTGGGAAGGGATGACAGCTTTAATGATCTTTTCCAACAATTCTCTTCTAATTTCTTCGTTGGTGACTTCTTCAGAGTGTTGAGCAGAAATGACAACAGTGTGGACTCTGATAGGAACAACAGCACCTCCATCTTTTCTGTAAAGAACAGTAACTTGAGTTTTAACATCAGGTCTCAACCATGCGAGAGTCTTATTATTTCTCAATTCACTGATCTTGATGCACAATTTCATTGCCAACATGTGGGACAAAGGCATCAATTCGGTTGTTTCATCAGTAGCATAACCGAACATGTGTCCTTGATCTCCTGCTCCTACGTTGTCATCATCTCTTCCAACGTGGACACCTTGTGCAATATCAGGTGATTGTTGTTCAATTGCAACCAATACGTTACAAGTCTTATAATCAAACCCTTTGGAGCTGTCATCAAATCCAATTCTTTTAACAGTATTTCTGATAACTTTTTGATAATCAATCACTGCTTTGGTGGTGATTTCTCCGAGAACCATGATCATTCCGGTTTTGGTTGCAGTTTCTAAAATTTTCAGTTAAATTATTATTGAATATCTTTTTTTTTTGAAAAATATTTTGGTGATTCAATCTTTTTGAAAAATAAATTATATAATATTTTATTATTTGATAAATATAATGGAATACTCAATTAGATGTCATTTATAATATATTTTTTTTTATTTTACCACATGCAACTTTGGAATTTGGATCTTGTTCAAGGCAAGCATCAAGGATAGCATCAGAGATTTGATCGCACATTTTATCTGTAAACAAAAAAATTTGATGTATGAATAAAAATCCTTTTAGTGGATTTGATTAAAATGTTTTTATTTACCTGGATGACCCTCAGATACGTGTTCACTGGTAAATAAGAAAGTTCCTTTTTCTAATGTTTCCTATTTTAAAGGAATTTTAGGTTTTTTTTCTTAAAAACTCGATGATTTTAAAAGAGATAATACCATTATAAAGTTAAAAGAGTAAGAAATCAAAGAGTTTGATTTTTTTTTTTTTTTTATTTTATAATTTAATTATTTTTTATAATTTTTTTTTTTTTTTTAATGTTGATTTACTGCTTTGTTTTGATATTTTTTGAATGCAACATCAAATAATTACAAATTCATAAGTAAGCTTTTATCTCAAAAGAATCAATTGATTTCATTTGTTTGAAAGGAGGAAAATTTTAAATAAAAAAAAAATTTGAAAAATACGAGAAAAAATATAGAGTACTGAAATCAAATTAATGGATAATGAAATTAAAGGTATTTTATAGCAAAATATACTGTATATTTTAATACATACCTATAATTTTTTGTTGATATTTTAAAGAGAAAAAAGAGTCAAAGAAATTTCGTATATTCCTCCAAATAAATGACAGAATAAAGAAAGCAAAATGGGATGTGAATAATAATATGAATGATCTATCGATGCTATTCAGAAAAAAATTTGCAGAAATGGTTTAAATATAAATCAAAAAAGAAATATCACCAAAAATAATCACTTTTAAAAATTTTGTTTTATTGAAGGAAATCTTTTCAATTGATGAAAATGAAAGTTCAAATAAAGAAATAAAGGGAATATTGATAACAGATAAGGATTCAAAAGTGAAATATGAAATGGAGAAAACAAAAGGTGATTTTTAAGAATCAAATACACTGTTAAAAAAAAGATATTTCCAAAAAAAAACTTTATTTTGTTTTTATTCAATCATTTCTTTAAAAACATAAAAGAAATATATGAGTATTGTGTTTTGGAGTATTCGAAAAACAGTTGTTCAAAATGTGGAGACTTTAATAAATCACATGCTTTAGATTTGGGACATTGGGGAAATAGAAGAAAAAAGTTGGTAATAGCCATGGTTGGTTTACCTGGTAAATATATATATTTAATATTTATTAATAATAATAATATTATTATTTATTTTTATATTTATTATTATTTTATTTTTAATTTTTAATTTTTTTTTTAATTTTATATTTTTTGATATTTATTATTATAGCGAGAGGAAAAACATTCATAAGTCAAAAGATATCAAGATATTTGAATTGGATTGGTGTTGATTGCAGAGTATTTAATGTGGGACAGTACAGAAGAAAGTTGGTTGGTGCAAAACAGCATGGTAACAATATTACATTATTGAATATTTCAACATT
Organism: Cochliopodium minus; assembly: GCA_024220525.1. Classification (NCBI taxonomy): domain Eukaryota; phylum Discosea; order Himatismenida; family Cochliopodiidae; genus Cochliopodium; species Cochliopodium minus. The sequence continues at coordinate 26,701 of JAMYWO010000212.1, forward strand.
TATTATCATAATTTCTATAAATTTATTATTTTTTTATTTTTTTATTTTTAAATTTATTTTTATATTTTTTTATTATTTTTTTATTTTTTTATTTATTTTTATTTTTAAATTTTATTTTTTATTTTTTTATTTTTTTATTTTTTTATTTCTTGTTATTTACTTTTTTATTTCAAAGCATCGTTTTATGACCCTGAAAACAAGAAATTTACGAATATTCGTCTTTCTATGGCAGTCTCTGCATTAGACGATTTGGTAAATTGGTTGGACAGAGGAGGAAGAGTTGGTAAAAAAAACTTATTTTTTAATCATTTTTAATTATTTAATATTTTTTTTATTTTTAATTATTTTTTTTTAAATATTTTTTTAATTATTTTTTTTTTTAATTTATATTATTATATTTTTTATTTTTTAAATTTTTTAAAAGCAATTTATGATGCGACAAACACCACAAAGGAGAGACAAATATTGATAAAGTCGAGATGTGAGCAGGAAAACTTTGAGTTGTTATGGGTAGAGTCCATTTGCTATGAAGGACAAATCATCGAACAAAACATTCTCCAAACTAAAACTACATCTCCTGGTAATTTTTTTTTACGTTTTTATTTTGTTTTTTATTTTTCATTTTTTTATTTTTTTATTTTTTATTTTTTATTTTTATTTTATTTTTTATTTTTTATTTTTATTTTATTTTTATTTTTTATTTATTTTTTATTTATTTTTTATTTATTTTTTATTTTTTTATTTTTTTATTTATTTTTTATTTTTAAACGTTTTTATTATTTTATTTTTTATTTTTTATTTTTTATTTTTTATTTTTTATTTTTTATTTTTTATTTTTTTATTTTTTTTATTTTTTCGATAGTTACTTCCAGAGAGCAGACACACCAATCGAAAGAAGCATCTACACAATCAAAGCAGATGGAAGCGACCTCTACAAAATCAACACTAACAACGGTTCCTACAGCGCTTCTGTAGCTTCGACTGGGGAATATTATCTCTTAGTTTGGAATGTATAATTTTTTTTTTTTTCATTTGTTAAATATTAATTTATGAATAAATTTGTATTCATTTATTATATTTTATTTGATCATAATATATCTTTTTAGTTTTAAATATTTATTTTGTTTTTATTTTTTTATTTATTTTTTAAACATAGGTTTTTTATTTTCTGTCAAAAAAAAATTTATTTTTTAAATTTAATGATTTGTTTTTGTTTTTATTTGTATTTTTATTTTATTTTTATTTTCATTTTTGTTTTTCATTTTTATTATTATTTATTTTTCATTTTTGATTAATCTTATTTTTTTTTTTTTTGATTTTTTGAACATAAAATTTTCATCTGATTCACAAAAAATTTTACAGGGAGACGGAAACTACTTGAACGTGCCAACCTACACCTTGTACCACTCAGACCACACCCTCCTCAGGGAATTGCAAAACAACACCGCCCTCCAAGATCTCCTCAAGGAGATGAACTTGCCTAACCGTGTTTACTTCAACGACGTCAAGTCTGGTGATGGCACTTACAACTTGAACGGAAGAATCACTTACCCTCCTAATTTCAACAAGAAGAAAAAATACAGTAAAATTTTCATTCATTTTTTAAAATATATTTTATCTTTTTATTATTTATTCAAAATTTCTCTTAAATTTATTATTTTTTTTTATTTTTTATTTAATTTTTTATTTTAAAAACTTTAACTTTGTATATTCATTATTTTTTTTTTTTATCATTTTTATTATTTTTATTTTTATTTCATTTTTTATTTTCATTTTTCTACATTTAGCTGTACTTCAATACGTTTATGGAGGACCAGGATCTCAGAATGTCAGAAAAAGTTTTTCCATTGGCTTTGACGAGTATCTCGCAACCCAAGACATCATTGTCGTTTGTGTTGACGGAAGAGGTTATTTTTTTTTTCATTTATAATATTTTTAATTTTGATTTTTTCATTTATAATATTTTTATTTAATTATTTTTATTAATTTTTTTATTCATTTTATTAATTTTTACTTTTATTTTTATTTTATTTTTATTTTTATTTTTATTTTTAAATCAATAATTTTTTTTTTTGTTTTTTAGGAACTGGATATAGAGAAGTATCATTCGAACAATCAGTATACCTGCAATTAGGAGTTTTGGAAACGGAAGATCAAATAGCAACAGCGAAGTACATGAGACAATTCTCCTACGTCGAAAAGTTGGGCATCTATGGCTGGTCTTACGGTGGTTATATGAGTTCCCGTGCTGTCACTACCAACTCTTCCGATGAATTCGATTATGCTATTAGTGTTGGTAATAATATAATAAGAAAAAGAAAAAAAAATTAAAAATTATAAATTAAATTTTAAAATTTAAAATTAAAAAAATACAAAAAAAAAAATAAAATTCAATTTTCACAATTTTTTTTTTTCAAGCACCTGTTACTGATTGGAGATTATATGTGAAATTTTCTTTTTTTTTTATTTTTCCTTTAAAAAATTTTTTGATTAATTTTTCTTTTTTTTTTTTTTTTAAATTTTTTTTCTTCAAAGGATTCTGTGTACACAGAAAGATACATGAAGACTCCTCAAGTCAATCCTGCTGGATACGATATTTCTTCCAATTTGAACAAAGCTATGAACTTGCATGTTCCCCTCTTGTTGGGTAAATAAAAACAAAGAAATAAATAATTTTTTAAAAATTAAGTTTCTTTTTCTTTTTTTTTTTTATTTTTTAAAATATTTAATTAATTTTTTTTTAATTTTTTTTTTTGTTAGTCCACGGAACTGCAGATGACAATGTACACTTCCAAAACAGTAACTTACTTTCTTGGGAATTCATCAAGCACGGAATCCAAGTGGACGACGTTTACTATCCTAACTCTGACCACTCCATCAGTCTTGGAAACTCCCGCCAACATTTGTACACTCGCATGTATAAATTCATTGACACCATCCGTAATACAGTTGTCGATCACGACCACGATCACGACCACGATCATGACCATGATCATAAAAAATAAACTTATATTAAATTTCTAAAGATTTTAAATTTTTTTTTGATATTATAATGAAAAAAATACGAGATCATCAGATCAATTGAAAAAGAATCTTAATGAATGAACTTTTTACTGATAGAGTTCGTAAAAAAAGAAATTAATATTTTTTCCTTTATTGAACAAAAAATAATTGGATTAAAGAGATGAATCAAAAGAAAATGAAGAAATAAAAAAATTGGCTGATTGAAAAAATAGAAATGAAGTATTATGTGCAAGAATATCAAAAGAATGGTAAAAAACTTTAATATTTTTCTTCCAAATAGAATTTATAAATCATATTTTGTTAAATAGGAACATTCATAAAAAAAGAATATGAGATAAAGAAAGAAAAAGAAGAATGGAAGATTTACAGAGAGAATCAAGCAATTCTCAGTCTCCCAAAGGAAAATTTTGTTTTATTGGAAGTTATTTATTGTGGAATTTGCTCAACAGATTCTGCAATACAACATTTTCCTTTTGATGTAATATCTTTTGTTATTATAATGGATTGAATTAAGAGGAAGATTGCAATCTTATTCTTTTTTTCCCAAATGTTTTAAAGATTTTATTGTTGATAGTTGCCATTGGTCACAGGACACGAAATAGTTGGAATAGATGTGGAGACCAAAAAATTGAAAGTGACAGACATAAATGCGACACATCATTCATCAGACAATCATAAAATGAATTGTGAATATTGTGAGAAAGATACTTCTATGCATGTTCATTGTCCGAAAAGAATGACACTCGGAATAGATAGATTGCCAGGAGGTTTTGCTGAATATGTAAAAAACAAATCAAAAAAAAAAAAACATCTCATCCTTTTATTCATAAGGAAATAATTATGCGAATCAGCATACATTGTATGTAAATATCAATTGTGAATTTGATATATCTCCAATAGAGATAAATGATTTTTTTATCGTGTTAAAAATATGTGTTGGACACATATTCAAAAAGAAAAAAAAATTTCCCCTTATGATTTATTTCTATTCCTTCTTTATACTTTTTTTTATTTTTAAATTTTAATCCAATATGGATAAATGATTTTTTTCTTTTTTTTGATTTTCCTTTCAAAAAAGAACAAGAAAATTTAAAAGTTCTATAAAAGTTCTATAAAATAAAATTTTTTTTTGATTCATTTGAAAATTTTTATTAAAAAAGATTTTAGTTCCAAAAAATGCAATAGATGTCCCAAAAGGAATCTCACCAAAGATTGCATGTTTCACAGAACCTTTTGCTGCTGCAATACATTCATTGGATATTGAACCACCACAAGAAGGAGATAAAATCGCAGTGAATGGAGTAAAAAAAAGAATAAACAAAATCAAAAGTTTTATCTTCAAAAAAAAAAAAAACAAAACCAAAAAACAAAATTAAAAAAAAAACAAAACAAAACAAGATAATGATAAACAATAATTTTCTGATCAAATTAATATCAATAAAATATTTTCATTGAAAGTTAGGCAAATTGGGGATTATGATCACAACAGCCCTGATAATCTTCAGAAAAACCAGAAAAATTAATTTCGAAATCGAATTGATTGTGAAAACTAACTCCGAGCTCTCCCGAAAAATTTGTGATCAATTAGGACAAGTCACTTTCGTCCCTCCATACGATATCAACATTGAAACACCTCTTTACGATGTGGTTTTTGACACATCTGGTTCTGTGGATGGCTTCTCAAACTCTCTCAAGCTCGCTAAACGCGCGGTTCATTTGAAGAGCACCAATGGACAGTTGTTTGATGGGATCTTGTCTCACTTGACTCAGTTTGTTGTTGACGAATTGACTGTTAGTCTTTTTTCTGAATAGTAATTTTATTTTTATTGTTATTGTTAATCTTCTTTATTTTTTTATTTTTTTTTTAATTTTTACCTTTTTTATTAATTTTAATTTTTTTTTTTTTAAACAACCACAAAAAAAGTTTGTTTAATACATTTGAGTGGAAAGACGAAGAAAAGAAAAGAGTGACCAAATTAGTATATGTGTCTCCCAAGTTGGGAAGCTCTTTCCTTTCTTCCATCTCCTCCTCTTTCCCTTTCATCGAATTTGTTCAAATGGACCCTGTTGATTGTTTTAATCAATTATTGAGTCAAAACTTTGTTTGGAATATAAATTCAAACTATGGTAAAAAAAAATCATCAAAAAAAAAAATCATTAAAAATAAAATAAAAAATAAAAAATAAAAAAAATGTCAAAAAAAAAGTCAAATTTTGTAGACAAAATTAAAAAGAAATATTTATTTTTCTTGTAATTTTTAACTTCATTTATATTTTTTCTAAGAAAAGCTTTCTTTCAAGAAAAAATTTTCAAAAAATTATTTGAAATAAAAGTTAACTATTTAAAGGAAAATTTGATGTTGCCATATTGTCTTCAGTGACAGAATTAGACAGTGTTGTGAGACCAATCACAGGAATGGAAGTGTCTTTGGTGAGAGAAAAAGGTCTTGTGATGATTTATAATGAAGATCCTTCCCCAAATTTATTTTCTCAAACTTTAAAGAGGTAAGAGGAAAAAAAAGATTTTTAATATTTTATTTAAATTTTTATTAATTTAATCATTAATCTTATTTTTTTATTTTTTTAGTTTTAATTTCAAATTTAACTATTTTAAAAAATTATATTTCAAAATTATTTTACAATTTTGACTTTTTCAAAATTTTTTTTTTATTTCTAAAAAATAAAGGAATGTGAGAATTTCATCTTCAAGGTGCGGAAATTTAGAAAAAGCTCTCGATTTGATGAAAGAAAACCTCTCTTTGATGCAAACTCTCGAAAGGGAGATGATAACACACATTTTTAATCTTGATCAAATTGATACTGCTTTCATATACTCAAAGAACAAATATGGATTTAAAGTTTTGGTATCTCCAAAACACAAATCAAACTTATAATATTTTATTTAATTTATTTATTAAAAATCATTCAATCCTTAAAACAATTTCAAAATTTAAATTACAAATCATTTTTCGGACAAATCGTGAAATGAATGAATATTGTAAGAAAGATACTTCTATGCATGTTCATTGTCCGAAAAGAATGAAACTAGGAATAGATTGCCAGGAGGTTTTGCTGAATATGTAAAAAACAAAAATCAAAAAAAAAAAACATCCTTTTATTTTTCATTTTCCCCTTCATTACAAAAAAAATGCACAATCCGGGAATCGAACCCGGGCCAACTGCTTGGAAGGCAGCTATTATACCATTTAACTAATTGTGCTTATTATTTTTTTGTTATCAAAAAAACATCTATGTGTATGTAGTCTAAACTATTTTTTAATTTAATAATATTACTATTAATAGTTTTAATAATCTTTTATTGATAAAGAAGTAGAAAAAAATTGTTGCAAATTCAAAAAATTAAAAAGTCTTTTATAAGCATAAATTAATTAACATAAAAGTTTTTCCCTTTTTCATTAAGTTCTCAAAATAAAATACAAGATTTCTCTTTTAAAACAGGGTTTTCCATTTCATTTTCTCAAACAAAATACACTCTCTTTTCATTGCCATTCGAATCAAAACATCAAAAAGCTTCCTCATTAATTTCTGACTTTTTGGAAGAAGATTCAATAAAAGAGAAATTCCATTTCAAAGCAAACTCTTTTCCTTTATCAAAAGAAACAGCTCTCTCATCTTTGAGATCCAGTTTATTTCCAACAACAATACAATCAAAATCATCTGTATTTTTGGCACAAACAATTTAGTCTCTGTTTTCATTAAGGTCATTTAGAGATGATTTGCTTGTAATTGAGTAAACCAAGATGATTCCATCAGCTTTTTTTTAAAAAAATCTAATCAAAAAAATTGTTAATATTTAAATATTATTTTTTTAGTAATTTTCAGATTTGATCAATGAAAAAAAAATTTTTTACTGTTTAACATCTTATTTAAATCTATGCAGATATGAATTTACAATAATCTATCAAAGGAGTAAATTCACCGACTAGCGAAGTGAAATATTATTTTTTTAGAAAGGAGAATAAAAAAATGAAAGGTGGAGAAGATGAATTTTTGTGGTAAATTGATGCAAAATTCCTTTATAAAGAAATTTGTTGTTCTGAAATGGATTTACTGGAGAATATAAAAATAAACAAAATACTGAAAGGGCAAAAAAATTAATTAACAAAAATAAAAAAAAAAAATGAGCAAGATTCTTTTTTGTATTTTATTGTTGTCAGCAATATGCATGTCCATGGGGAAAATAGTAATCAAAACAACCCAAAAGAGAGATGTGAATGGATCTCAAGAAAAAACTCACAAATTGAGCATCAAAGACTATTATAGCTCCAGAGGAACATCTTTGAAAATCAAATACAACGGAAGTTGCAGAAGATTTAAAAGACATGCAATTGTAAGTGTAAATTCATTTGCTAGTGGAGCATGTTTGCCTATCACCAAATATAACGTCAATGGAACTTATGTAGAGAATGATGATTTGCTCGCAGAGGTTCAATTGGTCACCACCAAACACAACAGATGTTTGATCCACATTGAACATGTATATAACCCAGAAAGCGAAGAATATGTACATGAATATTTGTTGTCTGTCACCTCTGATAGACCATTCAAAGGTTTGAACTCAAAATCATTTATTATTTTTTTATTATTTTTAGCTAAATATAAAAATAATATCCTTAATTTTTTTTATTTGTTAGTTTTGTCCAATCGTGGTGAACTCGGATTATTTAGAAGACCAACTTGTACTGTAGGAAAGAACTACTGTAAAAATCCAGAATTCTACGTCACTGATTGCAGAAACACCGAGGTCAAGGTAGAAGACGGATGGGTATTGTCCAAGGACACCATCTATGTAGCCCTCCCTGGAAGAGCTGTCACCACTTGTTCCAGCGAGAATTGTTGTAACTACATTGCTCCTTCAACTGAAGGTATCTGCCCACATACTCCTTCCACCGAAAACTTTGATCTTCAAGAACATGAAAGATGCACCAAGAAAGGAAAAGGAAAATGTAGATTTGAAAATGATGAAGATGATGAAGAAGGTTAAAAAAAAAATGATCATTTTATTTCAACGAAAATAATTAATTTTTTATTTTTATTCTCTTCAGAATTCCCTAACAGACATCATGATAAGGATGGTGGAAGACCTGGATATCATGGAAAACCAAACAAACATCACAATGGAAAGCCACACCATGGAAGACCTAATAAGCCACATCGTGAAGCTGAAGAAAAGAGAGCAACAGAAACCAAAAATGATGATGCATCTGTCAAAAATTAATTTGAAACTATATTAATAAACCATATTATTAAAGCCATTTTTTATTTATTTCAATCCTATATATTTGTCAAGATAAATTTATCCAATATTTTGGATTGAAAATAAAAAATGAAGCTATATAAACAACAGAAGAGATTTTTTTTCAAATCTCTAGGAGAAAAAATCAAATCTAAAGCGACAGAAAAAATGGAGAAAACAGGTTGCTTCTTCATTCAATAATTTCCAACTAGATCATTTTAATCGTTTTTATATTAAGTTTATGCTAAATTGGTTGCCACTCTAATATCAAATGATATGACAAAGGTATATTTTCTTCTAATATGGAATAACATTATTATCAAATGTTTCAGAAAACATAAGAATCATATCAATATATTCTCCTTACAATATTTAGAACCTGAATCATTTATATTGCAAAAAAGGTCTTAGAAGGGATAGATAAAACACCAGATTATTTCATCAAAGGGTTATATTTGCCTCCTATAGAAAAGCAATTTGGAAGAGGAAACTTCAAATCATACCTTCCCTTCCCATACTATGCAATAATGGGTAAGAATAAAAAAATCATCAATATATCTTTCAAGATTTTAATTTTGAATGGTATATTCTCATTTTACTCTTATGTTCCACGTATTTTTATATTTGCAAAAAATAATAATATACACAAAGATATGTATTGCTCTAAATTGTAACATCTTGTTCCTATAAATCCGACATGATATACTCTTCTCATTTCTTTTTCTTTTTATTTTATAAATAAAAAAGATTTATAAATAAGATTTCATATTCTAAATCATCTGCATCAAATTGAAGGAATAAAAAAATTTTTTTTTAAGCGGACTTAATGGAACATGAAGAAAAAAATTCCACGAGGACTGCTTTGTTGTTAGAACAAAAAAAAGAATATTTAAGACCCTCCAATTATTATACTCTCTTCAATAACACACTTATAGGTAAAAAAAAAAATCATGATCATAAAAATTAAAAAAAATATTCAAAAATATTTTTCAAAAAAAATAATTTAAAATATTTAAATATTTTGTTTTTGTTTTCATTTTAAAATATTTATTTTTAAAAGTTAATCCTCTCACTTATTGTATTCTTTCTGACCCTACAAGGACTGAAATAATAAAATATCTAATGAATTTTGGTAATATTAATTTTTAAAAAAAGATTTTTTTTTGAAACACAAATATTGAAATAATAAAAAAAAAAATTTTAATAAAAATGAAAAATAATCTAGAAGGAGATATTTTCCAAAAAATTCCCTCTATTGCAATAGATGATGACAAGTTTTTTCCTAATCTCGACAACCATTCTCTTTCCCTTTTTGCATTGGCCAAAACTTGTTAATATTTTTATTTTGTTTTTTATATTTTTTTATTTTTTTTTTTTTATTTTTTATTTTTTTTTTACTAAAAAAAGGTCTATTGGAAGATAAAACTTTGAAAGAAAAAAAGCCTAAAACATTAGAAAGAGATCATCTCAAGAACATAGTTTCTGGCGTTTACCCCGTGTCCTTGCTCAAAGGCGTGAAATTGGACGAACTCGTAAAAACTTTTGATGATCATTGGGGTAAAAAATAATTTTTTTAAAATGTTTTTTTTTTATTTTTTATTTTCTTTTTTTTTATTTTTTCATTAACTTCATTTTTATTGTCCTTTATTCATTTTTTTTTTAAAAAAGAACTTTTGAATTCCCCCAATGTTTATGCAATGTATCCTTTGGAAGCTATTGTATCGATGACAAGCAAGAAAGGCATTGAAACCCTCCGACTCATTAATGACATCGCCCATTTAAAGTATGACAGAATCACTCCTAAAGACGTTTTAAGCGTAATGGAGAAAGATCTGGTCGAGGAAAGCAAAGATCACAAAGAGTTAATCGATTCAGTCATTCGAAAAATTAAACTCTCTATTTAAATTAATATTCTTCTAATTTTGTTTACACTCTTTCATTTATCACGCTTTTTTGAAAAATTACCAAATTTGAATCAAAAATATTTCAAATTTTTTGAGAAAAGAGTACTTTGGAGCTTACTCATTCAGTTTTTAACAAAAATGAATTTTACACGGGAATAATTCAAATACTTCTCCCCACTTTATTAAGAATCAAAGAGAGCAGAAACAAATGTAGGTCAAAATATATTCTTGATATTTTTTTTTTTTTTTAAATAAGATCTTTAATTAAAAAAAATAGACTTAATTCAAAGTGGTAGTTAACCCATTAGGTCCTTGATTCTCATCCCTTA
>JAMYWO010000212.1:38659-60716 GCA_024220525.1 Cochliopodium minus
ATAAAAAATAAAAAATAAAAAATAAAAAATAAAAAATTTGAAATAAAAAATAAAAAATAAAAAATAAAAAATAAAAATAAAATAAAAAATAAAAATAAAAAATAAAAATAAAAAATAAAAAAAATGATAAAGTAAAAAAATAAAAATATGAAATAAATTAATAAAAAAAAATAATCAATATAAAAATAATAATGAATGAAAAAAAAATTGAAAACGTTTTTTATAATCATTTAAAAATGAAAAAATTGTTTTTTCAAATATTCTTACTTTTCGTGCAAGATAGTCATCAGATATTTTTCGAGGCATTCTTGGCCATTCCTGAGCTCCTCTGTGGTGAAAGATTTCCAGATGTTGAGTTTGAAGTTGTCCGTCAACTTGGTGAGGTTGGAGTAGAAGAGAAGACTGACTTCCTCCTAAAAAAAAAAATAATTTCAATGAAAAAAAAATTAAAAAAAAAAATAAAAATAAAAAATTTTGGAAAGAATAAAAAAAAAAATATTTAATTCACGATTTAAAAATAACATATTAATTTAAATATCTTATATTAAGATGAAGAAAAAAAACAGTCATTTTTAGAATTTATAAATATAATTATAATCCACAACCTCATGGCAATTAAAAATGTAAATAAAATGATCAATAAACAAAAAATAAATTAATCAAATCACAGAAACATTTTTCTTGGAAGGACAAACAAAATTTTGAGAATTAACAAATGAGAACTGTGATTTTATATTGTGCCATAAAAAGTTTAATCGAAAAAGGGTTCAAAAAAATCATTTGAATATGATATTTAGAATTGCATATTATTTCTCAATTTATATGAATTTTTTGTTTGTTATAAATCTTTATTGAGCAAACAGTAAAAACCAAGAATCGTATCGAAATTAAATCAAAAAATAAAATATTTCTCTTTCTAATAAAGATATGTTATTCTGGGCACAATGACAATAAAAAATTTTTTGTAAAATTATTTGAAATGTATTGTAAAGATATAGTGATTTCAATTATTCAGATTTTAAGCATTACACTTGAAATGATCTGATATAAACAGAACTCAAAATTGAATGCTAATAAATTGCTCAAATAATTCAAGATATTTAAAATTTTTATAAAAAAATCGCAGATTAAAAATATAATATGTATTTAAAGAGAAATCTAAATTTCTGAAAAATTTTTTTTTTCGATTAATTTGTATATACCTCATCCATATCACCAGAATAGGATTTATGAAAGGTATCGCAAAATCTCTCGACAGATGAATAGATCTTCTTCTTGGTGAGGAACATGCAGATGTTCTTCTCATAATCAGTGTAGTAATCGTTGGACTGCGACATGTTCTGCAGAAAGGAGAAGCAGCTATCGAAGATATCGGGCTGGGGTTCTGGCAGGAATTTTTCGGAAGTATCTAAAGACAAGGAGGAAAGGTTGGGGTCCAATTTTTGGGTATCGTGATGGTCGATCCCGTTTTTCTTCTCCTCTTCTTCATCATCAACTGAGTCCTGCCATTCATCCTCTTGAGATATCTTCTCCTCGCTGGTTCTTTTGTTTGATGATGGTGCTTTTCTTGATGGGAGAGGTGGCCTGTATATGATATAATGATGGTTTCAAATAAATTGAAAGATCCAATTTGAATATAAAGGGTTGATATCAAGATAATCAAAGAATATAAAATTATCAAAAAGAAAAATTGAAAATTTGTAAAAATGATCTCATTGTTCAATTATATAGTATCTTATTTTGAGATATAAAAATTGATCCAAATTATATGGCGAAGATTAAATTCTCACAAAAAAATTTTCATTGTGATTGGTTAAAGATTGGGGATCTATTCAATTTCAAAAGTAAACTGATTATAATAATGAAATTTGTCAAAAATAAATTATGATATGCCATTTATATGTATGATAAAAGTATGTTGAGTGTATATTACTTTTCGTTGATTTCAAGTTTTTTCTTTTCAATCATGAGAGAATCTCTCTTCTTCTCCAAAGACTCCTTGATATCAAGTTGAACCTTCAACAAGCTCTGCTTATAACAGATGCTCTGCCTCCTTATATCCCTAACCATATCAGGTTCATTGTCATTCTTGCCATGGATGAGATCATTCTTGATATCTTCACCACTGGATCGTTTAACAGCATTGTTAATAAAGGTGAGCATCTCCTGTTTCAAGGATCCCTTCCAATTTATCGTCTGGGCTCTGTTCTTCCTCCTCGTCCTCGACAATACCTTCTGTCTGGACAATTCCTTGATGTTGTTGATGAAATTGTTCTGTGTTTCCTTGCTGTTCCTTATTATCTTTATTTTGTTATCATTCTCATTGAGTTCATCCTCCTCAGTATCAATATTTTCATCTTCGTCTTTATTTATTCGATCCTTATTATTATTTTTAAAAGAGGAGATTGTTTCATTCTCTTCATTCACATTTCCCTTTAGATTAATATCGTTATTACCAATTTTATTATCATTACTCATATTATTGTTTGTCAAATCATTTTTCTCCTCAATTTCTCTCGAATTTTCCGTTGTGTCATTATTTGTATTTTCTGTATTGTTGTTATCATAATTGTATTTTTTGAGATCAAGAGATTTTCTGGATATCATAAAATAATCTTTTTTTGATGTGATTGATTTATTTACTAATATAGGATCAGACATTATTTCTTCTTCTTTGGATATATGTTACTTCTCGATTTATACAAAAAAATAAGGAATGGGGAAAAAAAATTTGGCCTTTTTTTTTATTTTGTACGCATTTTAATTTGGAAATAAAAATACAGTTTATATAAATTTTAATTTGACCTCAACTTCTTCTTTGCCTTCAATCAATGGAAATAAAATTATAAATATAATGTTCATTTGGTCATGCGAAGAAGATTTTTTTGATGGAATCAATCTTGACAAAACAAAAGGGACAATTTGTTTGCAAAAAGCTTTTGGAACAAGAAGCACAACAACCAAGGTGACCACAAGGCAAAAAGACAGTGTCAAAAGGTTGATCGAAGCAAATCTTGCAGTTGTTGTTTTCATCGAGGGAAGCTTTGCTTTCTTTGGATGGAATCTTTTGCAAAGTTTTTTTGAGATGATTGATTTCAATCCTAGACTTATCAAATTCTTTTCTAAGTAATTGAGATTCGTTAAAATGTTCGTTGGCCAAAAACTCCAAGTTCTGAATTTCTTTCTCTTTGTTCTGAAGGGTGATTTTGTTCGAGTGGTTCTCTGAAAGGAGGTTCTTCACCTGTTTTTTGAGGTCGAGAAGTTCGCGCTCCTTTTTGGAATCGAGGGTTTTGACCAGCGAGTTGAGATTGTTGATACGGTTGTTTTGGTTCGTAATGTGCAAGTCTTTTTGTTGCACTTTGTTTTTCATTTGTTTAGTTTCTTCCTTCATTTTGTTAATTATCCTTTCATAATACTAAAAAATCAAAAAATAAAAACGTTGAATATTTATTTTTAATAAAAAAAGATTTTTTATTTTATTAATTCTACATTTTTCACTTTGGTTTCTATGTCTTCATGAGGCGATAATTTTTCTTTATTTTCCATCATTAACTTTTCTTCGTTCTTGACGAATCCTTTGACTTTTTCAATGTAAATTTGATTAATTTTCTCTTCTTTAACATGTAAATCATTCAAGAGTTTTTCTTCTCTGTTATTAAAAAAAAAATTTTGTCCATCATTGTTATTTTTTAGAATAAAATTGAAAAAAAAAATTTACTTTTCTTTGTATTCTTTAATTATATTCTCTTCTCTCTTTTGATAAAAAGATGTTAAGTTTTCAATTTCGCTCCTAAAGTTGAAATCTTCTCTTTTGGAAGGCTCGTCTTATTTAAAATAAAATTTAAAATAAAATAAAATATTTGACAAAAAAAATTTCTTTTACCCATTAAAAAATTTACTAACAATATTTTTAAAAAAAATTCTAAACTAATGGATCTATTTTGTTACTGTTTTTAAGTTTATAAGCTAGCAAGTTAAACATGTTTGTTCTGTTTCTTTCTTCCTTATTAACAAGTGGGTATATGTGTTTGTTGATCCAGTTCCATTTTTCGTATATTTTATCTTTGCTTTTCCAAATAAAAATGTTTTTAATTTGAATAATATTAAATAATAATTCAATAAATAAATTAGATTATTTGAAGATCCAATTTAAAATAAAAACCAATTGGGAGATTATTCAATTATACAATTTAATTGCTCTTTTTTTATATCTTTACTGATTTGATACTGCCACGCAAGTATGCTGAGAATCCAACAGAAATATCTTGTAGGCATATGGTATCCCTTTATTTAAATTGAAATTCGTCAAGAAGGAGGTGAATCCAGATTTTGTTGATATATGCTCCAAAAGCTCAAAAAATTCATTTTTCTCGATCATATTATAGAATGTATACTTTTCTTGTGAAAAATTGGCTTTTTTATCATTGATAAATTCCATTTTTTTTTATTTTCGATAATTATTCGTCGACAAAGAAAATTGGAAATTAGATTGGCAAGAACTAGTTTGGTTGCTCGTTATAATGACTTTTTTTCCACAAATGTTTATTTAAATCAGTTTATTTTGAAAAAAAAATAACAAAAATTTTGAAGCAATAATGTATAAATGAATTTAAGCACCAAAAACAGCATTGTGTCTGCAAATGGAAGGACCGAGCTCATCGTATTTAGCCTTTGAATGGCAAACTGTGTAGAATTCTCCGGTAGAAGAAAGCATACTTCCTCCGAACCACACAGCATATCTTTGCATGAGATGACTGATGACCTTGACATCAACAGGAGTAGGTTTAATTCTTCCTTCAGAGATTTTCTCAGAGATTTCCATACGTCTATCAACTGCTCTTTTGACTTTTTTTTAAATCAAAAATAAATTAATATTAAAAAACAAAATAGATCTTAAAAAGAGTAGGTTTACCATCTCTTTGAAGTCTTCTTCCAAAGTCCTTGAACATGGTACTTCCTCCGGACAATACGATATTTCCGTAGAGACCACGACGAGTATCGATAGGGCAGGATTGGATGGTTTGGTCGACGACTGTAGGGAGAGGGGTCAAGAAGTCAGAGGAGAAGACTTCAGGATTGAAGAACAATTCAGGAGCAAGGAATCTTTCGTAACCAATATCAATTACATATTCTGAAAATAAAAAAAGAATTAAAATTATATTATTTAATTAAAATTAATAATATTATTATTTTGAAGTTTACCCTTTTTGCTTACTGGTTCTACAAAGGTGTGTTGTTTAATAAATTTGGATGGCTCAGAATCATATTTGTTAAACTCTTTCATGAGATCAGGGCAGACATATGAGTATTTTTCTTTGCTCTTCTTTGCAACCTTCTTTCTCAATTGAGGAGGGATGGTGGTTTTCTCACGGTCTAATTGGAGAAGACGAACGAATTCGGTGATATCACGACCTAAATAACAAAAAGAATCATGAATAAAAAATATTGAAATTGAAAATGAATTTAAGAGTGATCAGAAATTAGAATTAAATCATAAATTAATTTTGAGGTCATATTTGATCTTAATAGATAAATTAATTTTGGGAAAGAAATATAATATAGGTTATTTACCTGCAAGAGGGATGTGTTTGATTGAGGATCCGATGACATAACCTTCAGCAACAGGGATGACGTGGGTGACACCATCACCACTATCAATGACGGTACCAGTCAATGTTTTTTTTTGAACTTCCTTGGAGGTCCATGATGCAGCCAATGCGAGAACTGCTTGCACTGCAATATACAATCCAGGAACGTTGAAGGTTTCAAACATAATTTCTGCTGTGAATTCTCTGTTTTCTGGAGCATTGAGAGGAGGTTCAGTCTATAAAGATAAATTATAAAAGAATTATTAAATGAGTACAGAGGATAATATGATATGAAAATATTTTAAAAGAGATTTGCAAGGCAATAAATGCTATTCAATAGCATTGCTAAATAGTATATCCTTAAAAGCATAAAATTTTTATATTTCTTTACCAATAAGAAGAAGTGATCTTCTGGCTCACATCTTAAATATCTGAAAATACAATGTTCCCAGAACCATTCCATGTGTGTCCAATCTTCAACTTGCCCGTGTTTTACAGGATATGTAATTTGGTAACCTCCAGTTTCTCTTTCCATTGCTTCATCTCCAATCCAAAAGTCCAAATCTGAAATACCTTCTTGTTTTACATTTATATCTTGAGTTTTTCCTCCCTTTGTACCAATTGCAGATGGAATGATATATTGTGGTTCAGAATTTCCTGCGAAACCCATTTTAGTGTATCTTGATAAAATAATAATTAATAAATTGGTTAATCATTGGCAATATTAACAGGTTTGATTTCGAATAATTATTTGAAAATTATTATTGAAAGAATAAATTATTATAAGATCATTTGAGATCAAAAAAAAAAAAATTTATATGGAAATTCTTACCCTGTACCATTATCAATAACAACTGCAGGTTGACCACTAAAAATATATTAGTAATTTTCAAAAAAAAAAAAATATATAATTAGAAACCACAAATTTTATTTTTACCTTTTAGGATTATATCTGAAAAATTAGGAAAGAAAAAAATATTAAGGTATAATAAAAATAATTTGAAAGAATTTCTACGCTGTCTTTGACATTGATTATTATCAAGAGATTTTTTTTTTTTTTTTTTGATCAAAATATTATGATAAAAAAAATTTGATTTTAAATTTAAAAATGTGTTGAAAATAAATTTAGAAGTCCTGAATTGCATTTCCTGAAAGATGATCATTAATCAAAATAAGGAATTTTAATTTATTTTTGAAAAAAATTTCTCTACATATTTTTAGTTTTCCATTTTGAGATCTATCAAAGTTAAACAATTTTGATTCAAATGCATTAATAATCATTTGAAATACAAAGATATTTTCAATTTGGAATAATCAAAAGAAATTAATAAAAAAAAATAGGTTAAACTCCAAATGAAGATGCACGAAGATGAAGAGTTGTTGGATACCAGAGGGAAAAATCCATTCGAAATGGGAGAATCCTCTTTTTGCTCAAGAGTAAATTTTAATCAACAAAAAAACCTAATTTAAAAATTTAAATAATATGGTTTGATCAGCATAAAAAAGGGATTATTTTAACTGTATTCATTCTGATTGTGTTATTGATTTTATTGGTTCCGACATTGTTGTATGTGACGAGAAAAAAGGTAATATAAAAATATTTTACAATATATATCAGATGTTTACTCCCATCAAATCCATATATCTAATCATTGCTCATTCAAATTATACAGATAAATACAAATTACTATACATTCGAAGATATGTTCACATCTAAATATTCAGCAAGAAGCAATAATGTGATATGGGTGAATGGGGAGAATTCCTATATCTATAATTCGAATGGGAATTTATATACATTGAATATCGAAAATAATGAGGAGACTCTGTTATTGAATTCGACATTGATAAAGGAGACATTTGGAATCACCTATACAGGATATTTTATCTCACCAAACAATCAATATTTTTTGCTGTATAACAATTATACTAAACTATGGAGACATTCCTTCATTGCAAACTACTATGTATACAACACAACAGATAATACATTGAATGCATTGAGCAACAAAGTAGGATTCACCAATGCACAATGGTCGCCTGATAGCAACAAGGTGGCCTTTGTATATCTCAACAATATCTTCGTGAAGGACTTGCAAACTAATGAAGAGACTCAAATCACAACAAATGGAAGTCCTGATAACATCGGAGGAGAGATCAAGAATGGTGTACAATCATGGGTAAGGAATTTTTATCTGACTCCGAGTTAATTTTAAAAATTAAATAATTATAAAATAAATTATAAAATTTCTACATTGATTAATATAATAAAATTTCTTTAAAAAAGGTTTATGAAGAAGAAATTTTCAGTGATTACAACGCTGTCTGGTTTTCACCAGATTCCAGCAAAGTTGGGTACTTTCTTTCCAACGAAACCTCCGTTCCTGTTTACTCCTTTTCTATCTACGATATCCCATACAATCAAGAAATAAACGTCAAATATCCAAAGGGTAATCCATTTATTTGTTTGTTAGTTTTTATGAAACAATTTAATTATTTCCATTTTAAAGTTGATTTATTTTTAATAAATTTTGTTTTGATTTATTTTTATTTTCATCTCATTTTTTCCTTTTTAAACAAAACCATTTTCTTAGCTGGATACCCTAATCCACAAGTCAATTTCTTCATTTACGACATCCCTACAACCACCAGCTCCCAAATCGATCTCAGCGGAGAGCCAGAAGACTACCTCATTTTGAGCGTGAAGTGGAGAGATGCAAACTCTGTCTATTTGAGAAAATCTGACAGATTCCAAACACAAGACATCATTTATAAAGCCCAATTTGGAGTAAATACACCTCAATTAGTTTCTAACAGAACAAAGAATGGGTAAAAGTTTTTTTATTTTTTGAAGGATTTTTTATTGGTTTTTCTGTTTTTTTTTCAAATTTATTTTTATTTGATAATTTTTTTGTTCCTTTTTTTTCTTTTATTTTAATTCTATTTTTTTATTATATTTTTTTATTTTACTTTTTGTTTTTTTGTTTTTGATTTTGTTTTTATCTTATTTTTTTTTTTTAAAATTTAATTTCTTAATATTCATTTGAATGGTGATTTTTTTTTTTAAAAAACAAAAGATGGTACGAACCAGGGGACCTCCAACAAATGTTCTTCATAGACAACGGATCTCATTTCGTTGACTTGAGAGAAAACAATGACTACATCCAGTTAGGAGTGTTCGATTCCGAAACAGGTGGTTTGGTTAGATGGCTCACTAGTGGGAGCGCAACTGTCACCTCCATCATCAGTTTCATTGAATCTCAAAACTTAATGTATCAGTTTTTATTTTATTTTTTATTTTATTTTTTATTTTATTTTTTATTATTTATTTTTTATTTTTTATTTTTTATTTTTTATTTTTTATTTTTTATTTTTTATTTTTTATTNATTCTTGGAGATGACTATTCGAAACTACACCAAAGGGAACAAGCCAATTATACCTGTGTTGATTGGTAAAAAATAAAAAAATAAAAGGAAATTTAATTTTGATTCAAATAAAAATAAAAATAAAATAAAATAACAATAAAAATTTTCTTAAAAAAAATAAAAAAGAAAATATAAAAAAAAAATTTTATGTTTTTAAATTTTCATACCTTGTAATGGAAGCAAAAACAGTGATGACAAGAAAAAATTCGATGAAGATGGGAGAAATAAGTTCCAAAAACAAAGCAACATCGTTCAAAATGTCGGCGAACAAACGCCACGTTTTAGAATTTGCATCAAGATCTGATCCCTTGTAATATGCGAACATAATTCTACCTGTACATTTTTGTTGACAAATAGAAAATTATTACTTTATAATATTTTTTTTTATATTTATTAATAATTTAAAATAAATTAATTTTTATTGAGAAATAATTTGAAATTTGATGTAAATTATTTATTTTATTTTATTTTATTTTATTTTTCGATTTCTTATTTCTTACTTACTTTATTATTTTATTAAATTATATTGTTCATTTTTAAAATTTTATTTTTGTTTTGTTTCTCCATTTTTATTTTTTTTATTCATTTTTTTTTTTTATTTTTTGATTGAAACATTTCATTTTTTTATTTTATTTCTCATTTTATTTTCTCATATTTAAATTTTCAAAAAGAAAAAAAAAAAAAAATTTTCAATAAGTTGAATTTTTTACCGATATGTGAACTCCCTTCTCTTATAATCCAATTTATCAAAGCACTCGAAACCAAAGCCTCTTTTTTACCAACACCTTGCCCAGTCAGTATCGCCTGAGTGCTCAAAATAGAAACGACAGAACTGCACAAAGCTTGACAAGTATCCCACTTTTGATATGTTAAATAATCCTCCGACACAGTTGAAGGGAATCCTATTTTTTTAAAAAATATTATAAATAATTTTTTTTCTTTTTTGTTTTGTTTATGACTTTTTTCAATTGATTTAAATATTATTGATTAAATTTTTTGTTTTTGTTTATGACTTTTTTCAATCAGTTTAATTTTTTTCTTTGATTTAAAACACCCACAAAGTGGGTTATCTTTATTTAAAATTTTATTCAATTTATTTAAAAATATTTTTGTTTTTAGATTTTATTTATTTAATTAAAATCTTGAAAATTGAGTCACAAAAAAAAATTTTAATATTTTTTTAATGTTTGATATTTACCTTCTGGAAGGAATGCATCTTTTACAAATTGAAATAGTGCTTGTTTTGGATTTGCCAAAAAGCTTTTATTGTTTCCATTTTTATTCTTGTAGGTTATTTCTCCATTTTTGAGTATTGACATCTTATTTTTATTTCTCCATTTTTTATAGGATTCGACACCCTCTTCCTGTTTATCCTCTTCAATGATTTGAATAGATTCGTTCATTTTTTTTAAATTAAAAAAATGAAGAAAAAATTTTTTAATTTCGGTAATATGACACTATTGGGAGGGATCACTCTATGCATCGGTTCTATCACTATAGTATACAGTCTCAAGAATAGTCAAAAAGAGGTAAGATAAATTAAAATATATCCTTATGAATACTTACCCCACCTCTTATTTCTTTACAAATGATATCCAATTAGAAAATGACAAGATTGATAAAATTGGAAGATCAAAATCAGATATGGAAAGATGAGAAACCAAAAATCAAAGCCAAATAAAAAATAAAAATGAATGAT
This sequence comes from Cochliopodium minus, assembly GCA_024220525.1. Taxonomy (NCBI): domain Eukaryota; phylum Discosea; order Himatismenida; family Cochliopodiidae; genus Cochliopodium; species Cochliopodium minus. Next base: position 49,373 of record JAMYWO010000212.1, read on the forward strand.
CTGGATGGAGATTATGAATAAGATGAACAAATTATTGTATCAAACAAATCCCAAATTAAAAAATTATTTATTTTTTCAAAGAAATTCATGAATGAAAATCGGATAGTGTGATTAAATTGCTTTAACAAGTTAAAGCAAAAAACTAATCTTTTAACATTTTAAAAACATTTTTTCTTTTAATTTTTTTACTTAATAAATAATTGTTGATATTTGAGGATTTGAAGATAAGAAGGATGAGGAGTCTTATCGTTCTTCTTTTTATTTTTGTCGATGTAATAACCCAAACACTTGGAAACAAACTGTTCCCAGTAAGACTCCAAAGACTTGTTTTCAGAAATGTGAGACAAATACTTCTCGACGGACAAGCCCGCAACTACATGGGGTGAGGCCATCTCTTCGTTGGGAATACGAGAGATCATGTGGTGCAGAACGGTGATTGGATTCAACTTTGTGATTTGATCATTCTCACAAAGTTTTTCAGTTTCGCAAAATATCTTTTTAAAGAAAATAAAAGTTGTCAAAGAAAAATCATTGTATCCTTATGTTGTACAACATAAATAATTTTTTCCGAATTAATTTATTTTTAAAATATTTTATTTACGTTTTGAAAATTTTTATTTTAATGTAATTTTATAATTTAAAAAAAAGAATGAAAACTTTTCCAGAATCATTTATTTGTTAATTTCTTTTTAATTTTATTAATAATTTATTAATTATTATTTTATTGAATAAATTTTTATTTTTGAAGTTAATATTTTAAAAAAAAAAAACATACAAAATGACGCAAGGAACGTAGTTCTTGGTAAATAGGACCCAACTCCTTGACAGGAACAAGCAAAGCAACAGTGAGCTCGATCTGGGTCATCTCCGCAATCAAATACAAGTTGAGCTGCTCCGAATAAGGGCGGAGGAGGGTAGCAGAGCTGATCCACTCGCCGATCAAGCTGTGTACGAGATTTTTCTTTGAGTTATAAAGAACAGAGCATCTTTCATAAGGTTTCAGTATAGAATGAAAGTTGGCAACAGAAAATTGGATGGTTTGGATGATTTGTGACGCCACGCCGCTGGATTTGTTTGGTTTGTGTTGGTGGAGGGAGGAGCGGATGGTTTCTTGTATGAAATGCTCGAGCTTCTCGAAGAAGGGGAAGAGGATCTTTATGGAAAAGATGGGAAATAAACAATTTTTTATTATTTGATGAAAATGAAAATAAATTATAATAATTAAATTAAAATAAAAAATAAAAATAATCAAAATGAATAAAATTTTAAAATATTAAAAATGAAAAATTGTTTTTAAAAAGATAAATTAAAAAAATCAAAATTATTTTTTAACCTTTTGAGAGTTGGTGGAGAGAATGGTAGAGACCTTGGTGAGGATGCTCTCCCAACCAGAGTAAAACTTGAAGTTAGACTCGACTTCGCTCTGCATTTGATTGAGTGCGTTGAAAAGTTTGGCATTGAGAGTTTGTTCCGAGGTAGCCTGTGAATTGGTGAATTGGTAAGAAAGTTCGTTAGTTTCTACCAAGTTGCCCACTTTGATGGAAAACATTTTCACAGATTTGGCGATGTTGACTGCGATGGGCTTTTCGATAGAGCTGATCCCTTTGACGTTTTCCACTTCGTTTTTGTAGTATTGGACAATGTTGAGGATTTCTTCGTGGGTGGGCACATACTTGGGTCCCTTTTCGAAAAGAATCGCCACTGGCTTGAAAAGATTTTTCAAAGAACTTTTTTAAGAAAAAAAATGTTTAGAATAGAAAAAAAAAAAGAAAATTTCTCTGAAATAAATAAATCTTTCCTTAAAAAAATTTAAAAAAAAAAAGTTACTTTGATAAAAAAATAGTTTTGAAAAAGTCAAAAGATTGTAAGAACTGTTGTTTGTCGTTTTGTGTGAGGGAGTCCGACAGCAAATACTTTATTTCGTGGTGGTCAGAAAGTTGCTGCAAAAAGAGAGAAAAGGAACGGATGAGACGAGGATAATGGGAAGCCAGGGTCTTGTAAACGAAACTGTCCTGCTCGATCTTCCCGAAAAAAAGGGAGAGTTGGCCGCATAAAGTCCTCCAAACTTTCTTGGTGAGAGAATCCTTTGTCGACGGAGAATTTGCTTTGGATATCTTTTCGGGTGAGGAGGGTATAAGGAGGATCTCGCTGGATGAGTTGGATTGCTCGGTGGTTTGGGTGGTTTGGAGGAGAAGTTCATAGAGGGAGAGATGTGAGGAGGTGTCCCTCATTTTGGTGAGGACACGTTGCAAGTGCCACATCTGCAAGCAATGATCAAAGATCTCTTCGATCAGTTTGTTGATTTGTTTCCACATCAGTTCGCGTGATTGATTTTCATAATCAGTGAAATGAAGAGGAATACTATTGTTGGGAGCATTATTATTTATTGTGTTGTTATTTATATTATTGAGAGGAAGAAACGTGGATGTGATGACGAGATTCAATTGCTCAGATTTCTTTGAAATTATTTCGTTGACCCTATCCTTGAAGGTACCAAGATTATTGAATACCTTGAGGGAATTGGCAACTTCCGTCTGATTCTGCGTCTTGATCCCATTCTGCAACATCTTTGAGGCAATGTTATGAAGATTGAGATACTCTGATTCGATGTATTTATATTCCAATTCCACCACATGTATTCCATTAAGATATCCTTCTCTTTTTATCTCTTCCAATTCTTTTATACATAAAGCAGATTTAGGCAGATCTCTTCCATTCTCTATATTCTTCTTCAATTTCCTCGTTAATTTCAAAAAGATGGAGGTTTTCCTCAACAATTCCATCGATTCAGATATCCTCTCCACTTGTATCACTTGTGTAGATATTTCTTTGTATGGCTCACATATCTCTTCCTTTATCCTTCCTATCGTGTTGGATAATTGACCCACCTTACTTTTCACGATATTCAACAACTCTTCAAGTTGTCCAAGCTTGTTCACTTGTTCCACAAATTCTGTTTGATTCTTCTGAACTTGGAATACGATCTCTTTGTTGATTTTTTCTATCCCCTCTTTCAATTTGGAGATATATTGTTTCTGATTGTTGTTATCCAATACCTCTTCGATAATTTTGGTGACTTCTGTTTCCCCAGAAGTAAATCTTCCAAAAAATTCTATATTTGATAGTAACAAAATATGTTATAGATAACAAAATCAAATGATTAAATGTTATATGTATTGTTGGCAATATTAATGAATATAATAACCATCTTTTTTGAAATATCTCAATAATTTTTGTTGTGATCTATGATCTTGCATTTCCCTTTGCTCATCTTTATTCTCATTGATTTCCATAAGGAAATCGTTTAATTTATCAGAACAATTTTTTTTTTTGATTGAAACAATAAATAAATTTTATTTTAATCTTTCTTCAATTTTTGTTTGGCTTGATTATAGGAATAAACAGTCACAAAAGTGTAAAATACAATGGTTTGGATAACTATTGTTTTTTTGAAAGGAGTAAGAAATTAGATTTTAAAAAAATTTTTTTTTTTTACGCTGAATTGCAATGAAGGGATCAGATAAATCAATGGATGTCACAGATGGAAGAAAACTGGCAGTAAAATTGTTGATAATATGCATCAAAATGCCTTCAAAGGGAGAATCGGTGATCACGAAGCGGAGATTATAAAAAAATCCAACCAAAAAGCAAAATAAAGATTGGAAGAATACGTAGCTCAGTGCGAATCCTGAAAATGCATTTAAAAGATGCATTGCTCCAAAGAGAATGTTGGCAATGACTGAGGATCTGATAGATTTTGCACATCTTTTCAATAAGATTTGATAGATTATTATTCTGAACACGAATTCTTCCTTAAGAGGATAGGAAATCAATATCAAGAAACCTTTTCCCAAATCTATTTGACCTGTTTCTTTATTTGTGTAATTATATAATGATCTTCTTGTTTCTCCCAAAAAATATTTCTCTAACATCGTTATCAAAACGAAATCAAATATTTGAAAGGTGATTACCAACAAACATAATTTGCTCAATTTGATAGATTTTCTATTTAACTTGGCATATGGAAGATTTTCAGTTGATAAAACTGAATTATATCTCTTGTTGAAATAAAAGAGGATAATCAAAGAATATACAATCGATATCACTATTTTTGATAAATGTTTTGTCAATTCATCTCCATTTATTGAAATATAATTCGTCAATGGGGTCAATACAAATGATATCAGAGAGTATAGCAAGGTAGAAATGAATATATATTCCAATCCACATATAATTGCTTCTATTATACCAAATGATAATGATGATCTCAATTTATCCTTCATTTTTTCTAATTCTTCCTCATCTTTTATATAGGATTGATCAGACATTCCCAATTTTTTTTTCTGAAATTTTATGCAACAGATATGAATTAATTGATTTCAAGGTGTAAGAGATCAATTATGGATATTCAAAAAGAATGAAAGAAAAATTTTTCTCAAACAAAAAAAAAATTAGAAAAATTGTTAAATTTTCTTTATCAAACTTCAACATTATTTACTCAGTAATTTATAAAGAAAAAAAAAAAAAACAAAATTTTAATTTTATTCTCTTCAAATACAAATAATTTATATACCATAACCAATAAATAAATGGAAAACAACAATAATAAACTTTTGATCACCTATCAACAACAACCAGGTAAAGAAAACGATACTACATTACTTGTAAAAGACAATCCATTCAGAATCATCCTCTCTTCCGTGAATAAGGACATTGATTTCAAGAAAGTCATCCTAAAAGCTCTTTTGGTCTATAGCCACGATACAGAAAAATTAATACCAAGAGTAAAAAGCGATCCATTGACATATGAACTCGTTCCTAATGATGATGTCTCCATTATCGTAGATATGAGAGTAAAGGTATTATCCTCACAAATGGAAAACAATTCCTTTAAAATTAAATTCACTGCATACAATGATGACACTGCAATCGATTCCATATGTTCCAATCCCATCAAAGTGGTCTCAAAGAGATCTCAATTGGTCACTGAGGTAGATAATAAGTCCAAAACATATTCCAATACCACCACTATCGATATCTTCAACAATTATATCGAAAAGATGGAGAATCAGCAAAATCAGCAAAATATGATCCTAGAAAATATCATCCTTCAAAACAATTATCGCATGAATTTGATCCAACAACATCTCCAAAAGAAGAAAAACTTGAAATCTGCTGGTAAAAACACTAACAATACAATTTCAAGTACCAATTCAAGAGAAGGAAAGAGAAAGAGAATTGAATCATTTAATAATACCTTGGATAACTTTATTGAGATTTATAATACTCTTCCAAAAGAAATCAGAATCCCAAAATACAAAAAATTGATGTCTGAAATTTCGAAGGACAAGGCCATTCAACTAGAAAAATTGTTGAAAGAAAAATGCCAAAACATGAGAGATGAAAACATTTTCATGTATTGATAAGATCTTTGTTTTTTTCATTTGTAAAAGAGGTGTATTTAATAAAAATTTTTATAAATATTGGTTATATAAAACGATTTCTAAAAAATTTTATTGTTGAATTGTTTATCAGTGATTTAAATTAAGATCGAAATACCTATCAACTTAATTCTTTAATATATATTTTTATCTCAAATTTTCAATTTTTTCAAAAAAAAAAAAAAAAAATCTGATTAATTTGAAAGATGAACAAGAAAATTCTTTTACCATTGGGAGCTCTATCTCTTGGGGCACTCACATACTTTGCTTATTATTTGTCCAGCAAAAAAAAGTATAAATTAGTTAGAAAAGATATAAAAGAACTGGAACAAGCAGCTATGAATGATTTTGAAAAATCAAATATCAATAGTATGAGAAAGAATCTTGATATCTTATTGAAATATGATTGGTAAGAATGAACATTATATATTTTTCAAAAAGCAATTTGTAGATTTAATAGTTTATAAACCTCATTTATTGGTTCGATATAAAGGAAAGAATTGGATATGAAAAAAAAGGAAGATAGAGATCTATATCTATTCTCCCTGAGGAACGTTATCTTGAACATGGGATTGATTTTGGGAGACAAATTCGACGTGGTGATGGAATTGCTGGATATCTCGTTGGAGAAGCTGAATCAGATTTTATCACAACCCCTCCTAACACAAGAAGAGAAGTATGTGATGTTGGGATTGATAAGCACCTTCGATTTGATCCTCTCCTCAAGAAAATTCAATATGCATTTCAAATATAACGATCATTTACCCAATCAATTAAAGAAGATCCTAATCATCTTGGATAACAAAAAGAACAAGAGAAACTTGATAAAGGATCTTGCGGATAACAAAATGGCGTTGAGATGTTCGATAGTGGATGCATTGATGATGAGAGAGAAGTACAATGAAATCGTCGATAAGTACTTGGTTTTGATCGATGATCCTCGATTCTCAAAGATGTTGGAGAGACCTTTGACAGGTAAAAAAAAAAGATTAATTCAATATCAAATTTTTTTAAATTATATTATAATTTTCTATTAAAAAAAAAAATAGAAAATTTTTGCTTGGTAACTATTTTTTTTCAAAAAATTACTTTCCCTTTTATTTGTACCATTTTAGTTGACCTCCTTCTACAACGTGGTGGACAAAAGCACAAAGGTGACAGAAGAATACAGACAAAAAGTAAAAAAATTCTGCAGGGAGTACGCCACCAAACTCTCCTCTGTCGTCCTGATCACAGGCATATCTGTGTCTATCGGAAGATACGATTTTTTCCTCGACAGTCTCAAAGACGAGATCAACAGTGAGGGTATCTCCACAAAATTGATCTTCGCAGCTCTTAAAGATGGCGTCCCCATCGACTGCAAGATCAAGATCAAGGACCTAAACGAGAAAGTCATCTACCACGAAGAGGTAGTCAAGAAAAAGCAGCTTCCCAAGGAGTTTTTGGGCAAAGATAAGGTCATTTTGAGATCAGTGTTGGACAGCCTCGAGGTGGAATCGGACAATCAGATGCTTGAATACTTTTACCATGATAAAAAATTCTCCGACAGCCAAGCAATAATCAACAACAACGTGGAGGCCAACTTCAAGTATTACGCCGCCAAATCCTCTTCTTTTTGCGTGAACAAGGGTGTTCTCGTCGTTTGCTTCGAGGTGGATGAAGGTCAGGGTTACAAGGAAGTGGCCAAGTTTTTTACCATCAAGAGTTTGAGTTCTAAAAACGAAAAGCTCACACAAGTTTTAAGAGACAGGGATTGGTTGTAAATTTTTTTTTTTTTCTTTCTTCAATTCTCCAATTCTTTTAAATTTATTTTTTCAAAATTTAATTAATTACATTCTAATTTTTTTTTTGAAGGCCTAAAACTGGTGTCAATCTCATTATTTTTTTGGTAAAATTTTTTTTTTCAAATTTTTTTCCATTTATTTCAAAAAAATTAAAAAATTTGATTTTTTTTTTCAATTTTTTTTTTTTATTACAGCAAGATCACTTGATTTGGCATTTGGACACTTTCCACTCAAGTAAAAACATTGATAAATGTAGGCAATTTTTGGAAAAAAGGGACATGGTCAAATTCAACACCTTGTTCATCAACGAACATTATTTCTACGAATGTCTCTTCACCTTGATCAATATTACATGTAATTTTTTTTTTTTCTTTGATTATTTTTAAAAATTTAATAAATTAAACAATTAACTTTTCAAAATATTTAGTTTTTTTTTAAATTATTTTTAATTGAAATATTTTTTGGATTTATTTATTTTTTTGTTTATATTTTCATTTATTTTCTTTCAAATTTTTTTGTTTTTTTTTCTCATTTAATTTCTCTCATTTTATTGATTAAACACTGATTTTCATTGTTCATTTTCCATTAAATAAACAGACGGAATCTGTATGAAGCTGGACAAAGTGGAAACTGTCAACAGAATAAACACCGCAATAGAAACCCATCTCTCCCTCAACTCCCCCAAAGTGGATGCCAACGAAATTGTAGTCTATTTGCCCATGTTCTACTTCTACGAACACTTCGAACTCACTGAAGAACTCGAGAATGTGACAGGAAAAGTAACCATTCATCTTTTTTTTTTTTCAACTTTTTATTTCTTTTTAAATCATTTGATTGATAAATTTTTTTTTTTTGTTTTTTTTTTTTAAAATTTTTTTGAAATTTTCATTTAATTATTTTTTATCTTTTTTGATGAAAATTTTCACTTTTCATCTTTTTTTTTTTTTGATTTGTCATGATAAATTTGTTTATTTTTATTTACAAATATTTTTCATCTTTTTTTTTTCCGTATTTCATTGATATTGTTAAAAACTGTTTGTTATTTTTTATTATTTATTATTTTTTTTTTTTTTCAAAAAAAAGGTGATTCTCTATGACATTTCCAACCTTTCCATCAGTGGGCAAGAAATCAATATCTATATGATGTCGATTCTCTGGGAGATCTCCAACAACGTTTTGAAGGACGAACGCGACCTCTCCGTGAAGAACTTGGACCATCTCGCCAAAATCATCACCAACTTCTCCAATATCGTTTTCACTGACTTTGAGAGGGAAATTCATCAGTACTGGTCTTTTGTTTTTACTGTGTGCGATGCTGAGTGTGCCCTTTCTTATGATGGAATACAAGTAATTTACATTTTTTTTTTTTAATTTTATTTATTTTATTCATTATCAAATTTATTTTATTTTTTATCAAATTTATTTTATTTTTTATAGGGAAAACAATATTCCAGCTATTATGAAGACCTTCCTTTAAATTTACCAATAAATGATACATTAATTTATAGAAGATATCTGTTGTACAAATTCGTATTCTTAAATAAGTAAAATAGTTTTTTTAATTTTTTATTAAATTTTTTATATTTATTTTTATTTTTACTGGATTTTCATTTTCATTTTCATTTTTATTTATAGGCTGGAAAAAGTGATGGAGATAGAACCACAATACAAGAAGGAACTGCAAAACATATTAGACAAGCTCGAAAGAGAACTCGAGAAATACGACGCCAGCTACACCAAAACCTTCCATCTCGACGAAGTAGTAAACCAGCTCACCATCACTGCATCCATGCGCCATTTGCAAGGAAAATCCGAAAAAGTGCTCGGACATCTCTTGAAAATCAAAAAGATGGGGGAGCAAGTCGACGCGAACAGATTTCATTTGAGAGACAACTGCCACTTCAACTTTAAAAACCATTTTTTTGAAAGGAAGAGCGGCTCGCTTGCTTCGTTGTCTTTGAAAATCGACATCTGTTTCTGCTTCAACAACAAGAAGGACACTTTCGTTGTGCCTGGCGACATTTTGAAGTTTTGTCTCGTTCCTTTCTCCAAGATCGATCTCATCGCCAACAAAACTACCGAGCAGCTCGTTTTGCTTTCTAGCACGGACAATTCCATCACTTGTTTTGAGAAGGAGGTTGAAAAGGTTCACACTGTTTTCGTTAATAATTTTCTTAAGAGGGCTCTTGTCGTTGAGAAGGAGGTCGCTCTTTTTGGTGACGAAATCAGCTTCGTTTTGAGGGGTGAGGCTTATAACAAGGAGGGTTTGATGATTGGCGCCAATTTTCTTTTCTTCGAGTTGGAGGAGAGCACCGCTGTTCAAGAGTATTCTTCCTTTTTGGACAAATTTGATTTTTCTCTTTATTTGAAAAGTCTTTGATCAAATAAAACATTTTTTTTTTAAATTTTAAAAACCAAAGAGAACGAACAATTGGTATCTTACAAATAATTTTAATTAAACTCTCTAAAAATAAAATAAAATTAATTGGGATTGGTATTGTTGGAAGGAGAGCTTCCATTACAATTATTCGAACCACCATCGGAATTATTAATCTTGGGGCTATTAGAACCAGAAGAATCACCCTTGGGAGAATTCAAAGAAGGAGAATAGCTCCCTTTAGGGGAATTCAAAGAAGTAGAGGGACCAGTGCCTTTGGGAGAGTTTAAAGAAAAAGAACCCTTGGGAGAATTGAGAATACTTTTCGGAGAATTTAAAGAACTTTTGGGAGAATGTTGTTGGGGATCAACAACATTTCCAGAAGAAAAAGATTTGTAATTCCGATCCATGAAAAACTCGGAAAACTTTGACTTTTTGTCGAGAATGTTTTTTCCTGAGCCCTTGGAGAGGCCGTTGGCGAAGCCGAGGGTTTGGGCTCGGGGGATGGAGATCATTGTCTTCTCCCTTTCTCTCACCATCCTAGTGAAGTCGTTTTCGTCGATTCCCACCAGCTTGGAGGAGTTTAGAGATCCTACAAATTCTATTGCAATTTCCTTTGGTGGGAAAAAATAATTTATTGAATAAACAAATTATTAAAAAATAATATTCATTTAATTAAAACAAATTATTAAAAAATTTATTTAAAAAAAAAAAATAATTTTAGATTTAATTATTTTTTAAAAAAATTTAAATGAATTTATTTTTAATCAAAATAGTTATTTTGTATTTAAAAATTTGTATATTTTAAAAAAAAAATGAAAACGAAAGTACCAAAGTGGCAAGGTTGTAACCACCCGCCCCGAGAGAAAAAGAGGGATCTCTGAAAATACGGAGAAACTTGATGTTGGAATGCATGAGTGGAGGGTTGGACTTTACTATCACGTAAACCAAGATTGAGAGGAGATCGTCCGCTGCAGCACCTGAAAAGAAACATTTTTGAACATTATTTTCTATTTTTTATTTTTTATCTTTTATTTTGTATTTTTTTATATTTTTTTATATTTTTATTATTTTTTATTTTTTATTTATTCATATTTTTTATTTTTTATCTTTTTATTTTTATTTTTATTTTTTATTTTCTTCTTTCTTATATAATTTTTTAAACATTTTTATTTTAAATTTTTTTTTACCTGAACCAGTTGCCATTTTCAAACTGTTGGTTACTAAAGTAAAAGCTCTCATTATACAGATGATCTTTTTTTTTTTTTTTGAAATATTAGAAAATAAAAAAATAAAAAATAAAAAATAAAAATAAAAAATAAAAAATAAAAAATAAATATTAAAAAATAATTAATAAAAAATAAATATTAAAAAATAATTAATAAAAAATAAATATTAAAAAATAATTAATAAAAATAAAAATTTTTTTACTTTGTCAACAGGTGCAGTGTAAGTATGAAGTGCTTTGAGTTCTTGCCCAGCGATGAGCCACAAAGATTCGTATTTACGGCAGTTGGGGGAGATGTTAAGATGATGCGTCTTAATAAAGTCCAACTTCTCCACCTTCTTTTGGAGCGCGATGTCCAATTGGAGTGTGGGTCTGTCACTCGAAAAAATTCTGTTTTTTTTTTTTTTTAAAAAATAAAAAAATAATAAAGTAAAAAGTAAAAAATAAAAAATAAAAAATAAAAGATAAAAAATAAAAAATAAAAAATTTGAAATAAAAAATAAAAAATAAAAAA
>JAMYWO010000213.1:0-10642 GCA_024220525.1 Cochliopodium minus
AACTGCTCAAATGGTTGTTTGGAGCTCATTATAACAATATCCCCTAAATAAAAAATGAAAAATAAAGTAAAAAATGTCTAATGAAATTAAATAAAAAATTATAAATTGAAAAATAATAAATTAAATAATAAATAATAATAATAAAAAAAAAAAAAAATAATATAAAAAAAAAAATAATAAAAAAATAAATAAAAATTTTTTGAAATGAATCACCTTTTAGAAGAAGGCGTGTCTTTTTCGTGTCTCCCAGTTAATACTCTCAAAAAATTTTCAGGATTTACCTAAATAAAGAATCAAAAATTAAAAAATTATTTTATCGGAAATATTTTAAAATTCACTAAATTTTTTTTTAGTAATTTTTTAAAAAATTTTAATTATTTTTTATTATCAATAATTTTAAAAAGTTTTTTTTTCATAATTTTTTTAATTAATATTTTTATAGAATTAATAAATTTATTTTTTACTTCATAACCCCTGTAATCCACTTCAACATTTTTGCCGTACAAATCTATTTGATGATTTTCGTTGTTAAAGATTTTTCCTGGGTACATGTTTCTGGGGTTGCAGGCCATGTCATCCGCCAACATCAAAATGATCTGGCTGTCTGGAATTCCCAGCCTTTTCACAGTTCTGTATATGCTCAGCACGTTCGCCATGTGTCTGTAGTTGAACCAGAATCTGGATGTTGAAACCTTTTTTTTTAAAGTAAATTAAAATAAGGTGAAAAAAAATGAAAATAAAAACTTTTAATGATGATAATTGAATAAACTAAAATTTTGTTTTTTATTTTAAGAAGAAAAAAAAAAAATCAGATAAAGTTAAAAATAGTTTTTGCTGACAAATTCTCCAGTCTAAATATCTTTAACCAATTTTTTGACTAATTTTTTAATTTTTGGAATGTTACTTTTGAGATAATAAGCTGAAATAATTTGAAGATATGTGATATTTTTTATGAAAATTGCAAAAATCTTGAATTATTCGAAATTTCTTAGCATCAAATTTTTGAGTTCTGTTTATATCAGATCATTTCAAGTATAATGCATAAAAATCATGGTGATTACAGTATAATTGAAATCACTTTATCTTTATAATGCATTCAAATGATTTTACAAAAAAAAATTTTGTGGATGCTCATTATGCCCGAGAATAACATATCTTAATTAGAAAGAGAAACATTTTATTTTTTGTTTTAATTTCGATGCGATTCTTGGTTTTTGCTTTTTGCTCGATAAAGTTTTATAAAAAAAATTTCATATGTCATATTTAAATATGATTAAGAGGTTATATATTGATTAATTGCTTATATCTCAACCTATATTGTATCCAATCCTCCAAAATTGTAAAATAACGAAGATTTATAAAAAATATTGTTACAAGAACTGCCCAATTGTTAGTGTGTTTGGATGAGAAAAAGGATTCAATTTTTTTATTATTGGAATTATCGATATCTGCCCTTATCACGCATAGAGATATGAAAAACAAGAACAAGATTAATTTTGCTTTCATTTTTTTTTTTTATTGTCATATAGTTTTCTAGTTAAAATAAATAGAAAAGTGTTAGACGCAGTTATTCAAACCATCTTTTGATTTAGCTTTGTAAAATGTTTTTATCGCTTATTTAAAAATATTGGAGATTTATTTGATCTTTCATAAGGATAATTGGAAATTGGAAACCAAAATTGTTGTAAAATTATCAAATCTAACTGTGGGATTTGAATTCCTTCAACCTATCACATACCGAAGATTTATTTGGAATTGGAAACAAAGAACATCGATACCAGAATGTATTGGTGATGAATTACTCAACAATAAAGATGATTTCTTGTGGATTTATTGAATTAAAAAGAAAACGAGTTTACTATGTACCTTGAAACAATTTCTCTGGAGTGTTAGGTCTATAGTAACCAATATTTTAAAACAAGAAAAATATTTCTTGTTATCAAAATTTAACAATCTTTCAATACAAAAATGGAAAATAATTCTCAAAGGTAATCTAAAGATAATTAGTTACAAAAATGAATTGTTAGTGGAAAATTCTTCAATAATGCTTGTTGGTTCTCAACTCACTCACAAATATTTTCAATTCGAACAAAACTTTTTCTCAAAGAATTTGTTTATGTTTTGAAATTTTTTCAATAATGGGAGGAATCCTTGAACAATCTTTTTAAATTATTTTTATAATTTTTTTTTTCAATTTCGTGAAATGTGCAATTAAAAATTATTCACAAAGCAAATTTAAATTTTTTTTTACACCAAATACTTTTTAATCAATAACCCAAAATCCATTTTCTATACAATATCTTCATGGATTCAATATCCTCTTTCAATCTCTGTTTCAAATCCTTTCAAAACAAAATAAAGATTAATGGAAAAGCAAAGTTGCTGTATAATATTTGTCAAATTGATTAATAAAATTTGTTTAGAATGGATTGATGTGAATTGGTTGAATAATTCGATTTATCATCTAAATTTCATATCAAAATTTAAAAAAAGAGATTTTAAAATGATATTACCTCACATATATTGTAATCCAATTTTATTTCATTTTTATTTCCTTTCAATGAATCCCATATCCAACTCAATACATCTTTTTTGGACTCTTCATTCTTAAAGGAATAGATAGAGGTACCCTTTGTGGGGATCACAATCGCTAGGCTAGGATCTGTGAGGAAATAGAAATTGGGAGAATAGATTTGGGTATCATCATCAATTGAAATGACAAAAAAAGGAGCATCAATTGTCTTTTTTTTGTTCTGTTCAATCCAAAGTTTTTCTCCTTCTTTTTGAATAGTTATATTCATCATTTTTTTTTTTTTTTTTTTTCTTGGAATATTAAAATTTTATTTTTTGAAATCTTTTAATTCATTTTCTCCACCATTTTTCATCCTTTATCAAGAAAATTTTTTAAAAAAACAATATAAGAACAAACTTTTTTTTAATTAACAAGTATTTTTGATTCAATTTCAATCGCTTGATGAACACAATTGTTTGACAGTAGGAAATATCTGTACAGGATCAGTTTCGTAAGATGTAGAAGGTTGGGACTCTTCATTTCTTTTTCCGTGACGGCATTCCATACAGATTGGATTTTGAGCTAATTTTAAAAAAAAAATGATGAATAAAATGGGAAGAAAAAATGTTGACAATTTTTTTTTACGGTTGCAATTAATGTAAGGGCATGAATCAAAGTTGACAGAAGCACAGCAACAAATTTCTTCATATGAGTTCTCTCTGAAGAATTCAACACACATGTTAATGTACTACAAAGAGGAAAAAAGGGATTAGTAAATATGAGGAGTGTTTGAAATAATTTTGAAAAAGAAAAAATTCTTGGAAAGATTATTAATTTTTTTTTCTTACTTGTGCATTGGTTTTGTTATAACCGTAGCAATCTTCAGGGATGTAGACATGTTCTCTCTTTTCAGCAGCGCTAGCATCATGTGCGTGAGGAACAGATCTGAAACCAAATTGGTCGTTTCTGTAAGTACCACCACGTTGATTAGGAGTTGAAGCAGAGTAGCTGAATTCAAAGTTGGTGACAACTTTCTCAATGGCCAAACCATAGAAACCTCCTTGAAAGTTCAAGTAAGATAAATCAGACAAAACAAGGGTGTAGTGACTTTGAGATACACAAGTGGTCCAACGGACAGGAGTAAGGTCATCGTTTTCGCTTCTAAGAAGAGAAGAGTAAGCACCAATAGTGGTTTTTAATGCTCCGTTATTTGAACATTGGATGTTTGCATAAACCCCAGAAGAAGTTATGGTTGTTCCTGGATAAGTTTCTACAGCGAGACCTCCACAGTGTTGAACACCAGTGATGTTCCCTCTCAATAACAAGTTAATGATGTTTGCTTGTTTGAGGGTTCTGAATAATGCAACAGGTCCATCAGATTCAATGTTGAGGGTGATGTAGTGTCCGTTACCATTGAAGGTTCCTCTGAAAGATTGTCCAGGTAAGGAGAGGAGTGGTTGCAAAAGAGTACACTCAATATCAGATGTCAATTGATATTTTCCTGTTTCTTGAATCAACAAAAGATCACTGCATTGGTTGATGTCGTAGAATCCATTTGTTGCAGTGTTCAAGTTTCCGGTTGCAGAAACTTCAGTGTATTCATCCCTTTTGTTTTCATCAATGCTTCTTGCTCCGTTAACAGAAGTGATTGGAGAAACTTCAACAGTTCCATCAGGCAACACTTCAGCAACATGGTTGACACCATATAAGATCAAGGTTCTTCCAGGGATGTAATAGAAAGATACCACGTTAAATTGTAAAGTTCCTTCGTTACCTTTGTTAAACTTTAAGCTTTTGATCCCTTTGATAGTTGACATTGGAGTTGTAAGTTTCAAGTTAACAGAGTAGAAAGCCTCAGAGGTTCCCAAAGCAGTTCCATTTCTTTGTACCAACACTTGTTCTTTCACTTTGTACTCTTTGGTTGCTTCGATCCCGAGTACCACAGATCCGATCATCAATCCAATGAATGTTGCGATGAACAAGACTCCTCCTACTGCTACCCATTTCATGATGGTGTTTTTTACTCTGATTCTTGCGAAGGAGCTTGCTGCATATCTGATATCTTCATCATTCATATTTCCATCTACTCCCCATTTCTCCAACACTATAAATAAAAGCAAAATGAATGAATTAATGTTATAAATAATTTGAAAACATTATTAATTCCAATAAATTCATTATATATTACTAAAGTGATAGAAAATATGAAATTATTATTTACTATCGGAAAAATAAATCTCTTTATTTTATTTTACCTTGTTGAGTTCTTGAAGGTTTTAACTCGTTTTGCATTCTTTCAAAAATTATAAATGGTTTTTTTTTTTATATTTTTTTATTTTTTTTTCAAAATTTTTTTTTAAAATATTGAAGATCTTTTAAAATTATTATATTTTTGAATAATATAAGCAAATCTTCAAAATATTCTTCTTTTAAATTGCTTTTTTCTTTTTGAAAGTTAGATAGTTTGAAAAAAAAGGTCATCTTTATAAAATTTTTAGTTTATTTTAGAAAAATAGAGTGTAAATTATTCTTCCTTTGTGATAGCAATCAAAGATTAATATAATTTCTTTAATAGTTTTTCACTGTTTAAATATAATTGAATTTCTTCTTCACTTTTGATTTAATATGAAATTCTAAAATTTGCTTATAGACAATTTGACAAATCTTATAATAAAAAAATTGTTATAAGTGGAAATCTTCTTTTCAGTAAAAAAATAAAAAAATATTGATACACATAAGGAAAAATAATTTGAATAATTGCGAATCACCATACCATACACAGTATGTAAATATCAATTGTAAATTTGAAGATATATCCAATAAAGATGAATGATTTTTTTTTAGTGTTCAAAATATGTCTGGAATATTCAAAAAGTTGGATTAAAGCCAATATGAAAGAATTTTTACCATTATATTCAAAAAATTCTTGTCATTATTGAAGATAGGATGATCGATTTTATTTATTCATATATTTTATGAAATGATATTTCTGTAATTCTTCAATAATCCTATGCTCAATACAATTTGGTTGATTCTTGATAATTCTCTTTTTAAAAAGATTGGCGCAATTTTTTATTTATATTTTAAATTTTCCGTTAAAAAATAAATAAAAAAATAAAAAAAAATTGTATTTATAAAACTAACATGGACAACATAATCACTCCAAATAGACATAAAGTATCTGATACAAATTTGAATAAAACATTTGATTCGATAATATTGAATGAGAAAATAATGATAGAAGAATTCAGGAAAGTGATCAAAGAAAAGATAAAAAAATTAATTGAAAATCAAAATCATTTTGAATTGTGGATGGATTTAAAAGATAATTTTCTTGGAAATAAAAAATTTCAACAACAAGAAAAATATCAGCAGAAAGAAATGAAGCTAAGAATGTTTAATTGTCTCATCTATTTCTTCTTTGAGATACAATATCATAATGAATTATTTGTAGATCCAACACCAAAAGAAATAGGGAAATTGTTGCTTAATTTGATAAGGTAAAACATAAAAAATCAAAGTAATATACCAACATTGGGGTTATAAATTAGAACTATAAAAGAGAATGCTTTTCGAGATATAATATTATCATTCTAAATATTTAAATAATTCAAAGATATCTTTCAATATTGACCACATCGTTCTATGAATACCTTGAATCGTTGATAATATCGTATGGATCCAAATTTCCATTCACGTTAAAGAAGATAGTCAAGAGCATGGACATGAAGATCCCAGATTCACTTGCCACATATCTCCCCAAGAAGATCACTAAAGAGAATATCGACCTCAAACAAAAGAAAAGGAGATTGGACAAAAATCAAAAGGATAAGGAAGAGGAGAAGCCCAAGATAGAGATCACAAAGAAATCTGACAAGGAATTAATGATGGAATTCAAATTAAAGAATAAGAGAACCAATTTTTCAAAATCAAGGAGATTTTTAAAATGATATTGATAAAAAAAAAAGCTCTAAAAATTAAATTTTCATAGGGTATATTCTTGTTAAATTATTCTTTTATTTAAATGTTTGTTATTGTTTGTTATCTTCCATCATATATATCCTTTTTATTTGCTATTATTGGCAATATCCTTTTTGTTGTCAGATTTGGTATTTATTTTGGAGGTTGTTTGTTGTTGAACCTTAAAATTTTTGCTATATTTTAATATTATTCACAGTTTTAGAGAAATATTTGAGAATAATGTAAGAATATAAGGGTTAATAAGTCAAATGTTTACGTTTCATTCTTTTCATTCAAAAAGTATCTGTACAAAGGACTCTCGGTATGATAAAGCATTTGATATATTTGTTTTTATTTCGATTTTTTTTTTTTTTTTCACAGATTTTTTAATTAATCAAATTATCAATTTTTAATCAAATTTTTAATCTTTTTTAATTAATTTTGTTGAATAATTTTTAGAAAAAAACTACAACTCTTGAAGTTTAAATATAATAATAAACAAACTTTTAATTTCTTTTTTTTTTTATCATTTATCTTTGAAACTTTTGAATTCCTTGAAGAGATGGAGAGCATCAACCTTTTTGGAAAATCTCTTTTTGAGATCTTTCAAGCTTGTGTTACCCTCACAAAAGTGGCCATCCATAGAATCACTCCCAACGAGTTTGGAACAGTTTTTGCAGACGGAGCCAGTTGATTTCTCTTCGGATTCTGTTGATTTCTCTTCTAAAGAAAAAATGTAAAAAGAAATTTAAAATAATAAAAAAAAATTTAAAAAAATTAAATAAAATATTAAAGAAAAAAGCAAATTTATTTTACCATAATTTTTCACAATAAAATTTATGCCCTTCTTCTTTGATTTCTTTTCCTCCTTCTCCAACCTCTTGTCCTCCAACCTCTCCTCCTTCTCCATCTTCTTGATCTTCTGCTGATCAAACTGTATGACCAAGCTGGTATCCAAAGTAGGACTATTGACGCTTTTCTTCTCGTTTTTAACTGCTTGTTGAGAAATATAGGAGATGTTGTCCGTAACGAGATCGTTATTGATGTCAACATCAACGAAATTTTTAAAGTCTTTCTCATTATCACTCAAACCTTGATCATCTTTGTTGTTTTCTTTGTTGTTTTCTTTTTCTTTCTCTTTTTCTTTTTTCTTGCTTTTTTTCTTTTCTTTCTTCTTCTCTTTCTCTTTCTTTTTTGAATTTACATTCTCTTTTACATTTTCTTTGCTATCTTTTTTCTTCCCTTTGAATGGAGAATCTTCTGTTTTTTTTTTTTTTACACCAAAAAAAAAATTGTTTTTGTCCATAAAAATTAACTAAATTATTAACAGTTTTCTTACTTGAAAAACGATTGAAAATTTCGTTGTCATCTGTGTCATAAGACAAACTACTAGATCTAAATCAAAAATAAATCAAAAAAATTAAAATCAATTAATAAAAATATTTGAAAATAAATATTCAGGAAAAAAAAAAGGTGAATTATAAAATTATAATGTTGCAGAAAAAAATACAAATTAAAAAAAATTAAAAAAAATACAAATTAAAATCTTTTTAAAAAAAATTTACCTTGAAAACACAGGGGAATTAAAACTTGTGTTAACAGGAGGCGTGCTGGGAGTTATTTTGACTTTGTTGACAGTTTGCGAGATGACTTGACTTCTCGTCCTGTTTCTCCTGTTGTTTTTGACAATTTCTTTGGGACTTAAGGGGACCCTGAAAGGAGATCCCTCTGTGTTTGAATCTTCTGTTTCCGAAAACATAGGATCTATGGTATTCAACTTTTCCATTTTTTCTTTCATAAAAAGTATGAAAAACAAAAAGAATTCATTTTTCAAAACAAAAATTTTTTAAATAATTTATTTTCAAAACAAAATTATCAAAAAATATTAATAAAAAATATTTTGAAAGGAATATTAAAAAAACTTTAAAAAAATTTAAAAAACAAAAAAAAAACTTTAAAATAAGAAAAATTTGGTTGATTTTAATAAAAATAAGTAAAAAAGATCATTTTAAAATGAAATTGGAAATATAATAAATGAACTAAAATAAATTTCAAATTTCAAAAAATAGGAAATTCAAAAAAATGAAATATTAAGTAATAATTTAGATAATTTTCTAATTTTGATTTTGGAAAAATTTTGAAAAAATATTTTACTTCTCTCACTAGGTGAAATTTCAGAAGAACGGGCAGATAAAAAAGGCATATCAATCAATTCATTATTTTTTTCCTTGGTCTTCAAACCATCACTAAAATTGAGATCAAATTTGTTGGATTTCCTCAAAAATCTGTCTTCGCTCTCTTTCTTGTCTTTCATTGACAGGACGTTGGGATCTCCCCTGCTCCTGCTCCTGTTGTTATTTACAATGATAACATTAACGTGTCTGTTTTCTGTAGCTGCTCTTTTTCTTGAAGAGTTTGGTGGGCTTGATTCTATAATATCTTTTAATGAAAGAAAATAATTTGAAATCAAAATAAAAATAAAAAATTGGATCGAAAATAAAATTAAAAAAACACGAAAAAAGATGAAACTTTTGTTTGAAAAAATATAAACTGAAATAAAAATTGAAGAATAAAAAAAAAAGTAAAAGAATGAAAAAAATTAAGGATATATTAAAATGAAAAAAATAAAAAATAAAATTTCCAAGAATTACCATCTTTGAAGTGAAGTCCCTTTTTAGTTGGAGAAGCATTGAACATGGATTTAAGATCTGTATGGTTTCCTTTGAAAGACTTTTCTTTGATGCGGGGAATTTCCTTGGCCATGCTGATTTTGTACTTGTCTTTAATCTCTCGTGAAAGAGACATGCTCATCTGTCTTTTCTGCTCGTCATTTTTGATGTTCAGAAACCCTGTTTTGACTTCTTTTTTGCTTATATTTTTTTGCCAAGTGTCTGTGATACATTTCAACCAATTTTCGCCTATGAAAAAAAAAAAATGTAAAAAAAAAAATTTTAACTAAAAAGTAAAAATAAAAAAATTTTGTTTTTTTTTTTTTACAAATTATTGGAGAAGAAAATTCAAGAAATAAATCAGTTGAATTGACTACTTCTATTTTGAGAACAATGGAATCATGATCATCACTTTTCGAGGGATCTTTAGGAGTAGAAAGGTATCCATTGTAGGTGGTGAAATGGCTTTTGGTAATAGTGTGCTTCTGTACATTTTTGATGTACTCATTCAGGTGGGTGATTCGGGAAAGGAGATAAAAAGTGCCCAACTTGGAAGCCCACAAAAGAATGTCAGTGAAAAGAAACAAAAGATATTCTTCGTTTTCATGTATACAAGTACCCTCGAAAACGAGTTTTCTTTGCGGAATTATCAGTGTAAAATTTTCTGCGATAGGACCTATGAGCATATTGTTTATTTCCATCATTTTCTCCAAGTTGACAATATCCGTAGCATATTCATCTACGAAGCTTGTCACTTTGAGAATTTGCTCCCTTGCTTGTACCAAGTCTTTATAATCTTCGTGTTCTTTAGGCGTGAGTGAGATTAGTTCCTAAATAAAATAATTTTTTTTTAAAATTAAAGAAGAAAGATTAAAGATATTTCAAAAGAAAAAAATATAAATTAATATAAATTTTTAAAAATTGAAAAAATTTATCATTCATTTCAATTCTTCTTAAAAAATTTTTACTCCCAACAATAAAGCGTATCTTGGAAGTCTTTGTACAGGTTGGATCAACAGATCTTTTATTTTGAGATTCTTTATTCTTCCTTTTTCAAGTTTTTTGTCTTTGTGTCGTTCCTTTTAAAAATGTTAATGATAAAGAATTTTTGATAAATTAATGTTAAATGTTTTCTCTCACAGCAAACCAATGAGAAACTTCCTCTCTTTTCATTATATCATTCAACTTTTCTATTTTTTGTTGGTAATTGGAAATGTAAGTGGTGTATATTTTGAAGTAAGGAGCTGCCGAAAGGAAAATGTCTCCCAGCTTCTCAGTTTGTTTCCACTTTTCTATTCTCTCTCTTAATTGACTAAATAGAGAAGAGTTGCATTGTTTGAGACCCTCTATACCTGAAAATATGATTTTTATTTCTTCAAGGGAAACAGGGAACTGATCCACTTTTTTTTGTGTGTTTTTGAGAGGTGTGTAAAATACACTGTTTAAAATTTCCAACACTGATACATAATGTTGTTCTGTATCAAAAATTTCTAATACCTAA
>JAMYWO010000213.1:10742-32876 GCA_024220525.1 Cochliopodium minus
TGAATTTTTAAAAATGAAAAGGAATTTAAAAAAAATAATAATAAATAAATTCTATTATCCGATCAATATTAAACATTAAAAAACATACCACTTTCTTTCTTTTCAAAATCTTTTTATCTAAATGTGAGTTATAATTCATGTTCAATGTTTTATTTCAAAAAAAAAAAATTATTTTTTCAAATTTTACAGTTCTTTTTTGCCAAAAACTTCCTGCATATAGATTGAACTTTAATTATGCTTTTCTCTTCGAATTCTTTCTTTTCATTTTCATTCATATCAATTGTTTTTTCATTGAAGGTCTTTATATGTTTTTGAAGCACTATATAAAATGATATTGGGTTAGATATTGATGAAATACGAGTATATTTTATTTGTATTGGTATTTTCAGTGGATTGGTTATTATAAAAATTAAATGAAATATTTATTCGTATGTATTCGAAAGATCCAAATGAAATATATTGTCCAACACCATCATTCCTTTTAAATTAATTATAATTGGTTATTATTGATTTAGTCAATCTGTTATACGTTTCGGATATATATTCTTAAAAATTTAATCAAGTCAATCCAAAGTATACATCAAATATAAAGGATAATGGTTTATAATTATCAATAAAGGTTGATAGGGTTTGAAATTAAAAGCAAATATAGATTTTACTTTTTCTTCCACCCAAATTTAAAAATTTGGCTCTCCTCTCTTTCTCTATCTTTATCATCTCTTTATATTTATTCTCCAGTATTTTGGTTGAATATTCCAATTTTCTATTCATTTCCTTCTCAAGATCGGATTTTACAATCTGTATTTCATGGTTCAACATTTCATTGTATTTCGATTCAATATCATCCATCTTTCTAAACTGTAATGTCTTATTCAAATGGATCCAAAAAAAAAATGAATATTAGTTGAACTTGAATGAATTTTTTATATTTTGAAGGTAAAATGTTTTGCCAACAAATGAAATTCCTCAAAATTTTTTTTTTTTTTTTAATATTCAACAAAACATTTTTATTGGGTAATTTCAACTTTTCTTTAATGTAAATTTAGATAGAATTTAGGAAATAAAAGGTGAATTGTGGATAGTCAGATATTTTTCAATCTTTTGACACAATAAATGACAAGATAAGAAAATATAAACTTTCAAATCAAAATTTATGATATTTTGGACCATTTCGGAATCAATTCTTTGATATCATTTTCCATGAAAGTATAAAAAAATATATAACCAATTTTTTATATTTTTTTCCTTATGATCTTTATGATTCAAGAAAAAAATATAAAAAAGGGTATTCAGAATCTATTAGTTTCAATCCAATTTTAGATTTATTTGTATCTATTAAGTTTAAATTAGTGATTTATATAAAAGAAAGATTTTATTTATTTATTTTTCCAAATATCATATACTCCATCTTCAACAAGCCTATGTACATGGAATCTTGCATTTTCAAATAAATCTTTAGTGATGTTATTATTGCTTATATTTTGGGAGATGTTATTTCTGACTTCTTGGGAGATATTGATTTGATTTTCAGATGATTCATCCACATATTTGGTGTTGATCTCTTTTGCCAAATCCTTCTGCTTATTTCCACTCAATTTTTCAAATTTTTTCACTGCTTTGAGAAACAACAAGTTTTCTTCACAAAATTGTTTCTTGGAGATATCCAACAATTGTTTATATAATTTATCATTGTCCAAACATTCATCCAACGATTTCATAGCAAATCTGAATCAAATTTTTTTATTTTTTTTAAGCGAAAAAATCAAAATCCTTTGAAAATCTGATCTATAATCACAATCTTTCCTGAAAGATTCCATAATTTGTTGTAAAAGATTGAATTCTCTTATAACTGTTCTTCGAATAAAAAAATAAAAAAAATGCTTTCAAAATTTTCCCGTCTCATTTTCCTTTTCCTAGTTCACAATCTATCCAATGCATTGAATACATGGAAACAAACAATAAGTTATGGAGAAATAAATGTGAATAATCCTTTGATAACAAAGAGAATAAAGAATATATCAGTCTATCAAAGTGGGGTGACAAATATAACCATCAATGGGAATATACCATCCAATTCTAACTTTAACAAATTCTCGGTATGTATCTCCTATGGCTCATATCCAACCAATCAATCAACATTAAAGCAAGATTGCAATGATGTAAATGTAGATATAGAAAATAAGTATTTTGAAATAGAATCATCAAAACAGATTCAAATCAATTTGAGAGAAAATATCTATAGGCAAAGAAAAATTTTTTTATAAAAAGCATTTCATTCCACTTTGAAAAATTTGGAATTCATTAACATTTTGATGATCATCAAATCAACCAAAATAATCCAAATAAACATTATAATTTTTAATAAGATTTTAATTCTCAGAAATAGTTACATCACGATATCAATTGCAAACTTGAAGATCAACATGTCCATCAACAGTGTCTCTGTAGATCTTAGTGGAGTGGAATGCGAAGAAGAGGAGATTTATTTCAAAGGAAAATGTGTCAAAGTTCAGCCCATAAACAGATACACCTACACTCCTGTCAACATAACTGGCCTCCAATGGTCTTTTTACTCTCTTTTGGTTCCTCTTTATTACAACATTAATGTTTCTTCTTTCATCTCTCAATCTGTCGCAATTCATCCATACACCTATCCTAATCCTTTGAAAATGTATTTGAGATATGGAGGTAAGAATGAAAAATTGTTTTTAGAAAAATTAACTCAAAAAATTTTATATTTTTAAAAATTTAATAAAAATAAAATTAAAAAATAATCAAAATTAAGATAAATTAAAGTAAAAATGGGATTATTTTAAAGAAAAAATAAAAGATCACATTAAATTTAAAATTGAAAAAAGATTAAGAAAAAATAAAAATTTATTCACACCAAAAAAATATTTTTTTGAAAACTTTTTTTTTTTTGTTAGCTGCTCCCACTGAAGAATTTTTTGATTCAAAAGGAGAAGTAGAGATAGAGGGAAGTGTGGACATAAGAACTATTTACAACGTCTCTTCCTACTATGGGATATACATTGTTGCTTTCCAAAACACTCTTAACACCCCCTTCACAACAAATCTTTTCTCTGATTATTTTTTTTGTGAAGAAGATACAGTAGGACAGTAAAAAATAAATAATTCCTGTTTTTTTTTATTTTTTTTATTTTTATTTTTATTTTTTATTTATTTATTTTTATTTTATTTTTTTATATTTTTATTTTTTTATATTTTTTTTTTTTTTTTTTTTTGATAGACTTTGTAATGACACAATAATAAAAGTAAGTAACAGTAGTTATCAGGAGACATTGCTACTTGCTGATTCTTGGAGCTATTTCTTAGTAGAACATATTAGTGAAATTAGCTTTTATGTTGTAACTTCTTCCAATGATACCACCCCCTTAGTTTATGCAAGAATACTAAGTAAATAAAAAATTTGAAAAATTTAAAAATTTAAAAACAAAATTTAATAAAAAATTTAAAAATTTAATCAAAAACTTAAAATAGATTTTCCTACTGACCAAATCTATGATTTTTTTTCGGGTGGAAATCAAGTTAATGCTATCAATTCCAACAATATTCGGTTTGTAAAAGAAACAAAATGGTAATCTTTTTTTTTGTTCAAAAATTAAAAAAAATGTAAAATAAAATAAATATAAAAATAAATTTTGAAATAGGAATATGTTTTCTGATAGCACACGAAATTGGTACATCGCTGTACATAACCCAACCGAAAACGATGTTACAGTGGGATATTGGACAGTAGATGATTGCCCAGATGGGTGCAGTGACAGAGGTATTTGTCAGCCAAACCATTTATGTAAATGTAGAAAAGGTAAAGGGTTCAACTGTAATGCTAAATCTGAACATAAGGTTGATGTTTTTTATGCCGTCATCTTCCCTGTTTTTTCTGTTCTTATTATTGCTGGTATTCTCATTTTTGGTGTTCTTCACAAAAGACAACACCACAATTTTTGAGTTGTGTAAAAAAATTTTTGTTTTTGTCGGGATGTTTTTTTCAATAAAATATCATGTAAAAAATAATTAATTAAAAAAAATTTAATTGAAAATTCGAATAAATAAAAAGGGAGAGATTTAATTTTATTTTTTCTTTCTCTTCTTTTTCTTTTTATCAGAATTCTGCTCATCACTTGGAGATTTTCCATTATCCAAATGATCAACTGAATCAACAGAAGAAGAAGAGATGTTGTTTTTCCTCTTCTTGTCCTTCTTTTTGTCTTTCTTATGAGTACTCCCATTTTGATCATCCTCTCCATCGTTTTTCTGTTTGAAATTAGCGGATTTTCTCCAATTAGAGTCAGCACCAGGAGGGTAATATCTAACAATAAGCTGAGGAAGTTTAGGAACAGTGACGTTGTTTCTGATAAAGGAGATCCCCTGATCTTTCTCCTCTGTTTTGTTGACCTCGTCGATGTCGATCTTCTTGATGAGATTGAATTGTCCGCTGAAGGGCTTGGAGGGGAGAAGTTCTTTGGTGTCGGAGATGAGTGGGATCATGTATTTGTATGTCTCGCTTTGTCCTTTTATCAGTTCGTATTGATCTCCCTCCATTTCGAATTTGGAGGCGATATGTCCATCCGATGTGAATTTCAATCTCATTTTATCTAGTTTTTTTATATTTATCTAAAAGCATTGAATCACATAATTTATTAACATCACATTTATTCGAATATTTATCGGTTTCATTTTAATTATAATCTGATTCATTGAGAATAAGATAGAATTTTATTTAATTTATGCAAATTATAAGAAAATTAGAATGATTTCATTTCAAGTTTTGTTAATTATTTATAATTGATGTGAGTTCCATAATTTATTTCACTGACAGATCAATTCTATAATTTGATTAATTTAATTTATTATTTCTCTTTTGAATATATTTACATCATTTGATACTCTGAATAGAAACAATGATACTCTTTCATTCATTATATCTTTCAAAATTATTTCATTGTTGGTTTCCATCGCTGGCTTCAATGAAACTTCACTCTGATCCAATCTATTCAATGCTTCAAATCTGAAAGAAAAATTAAATAATCATTAAAGAAAGGAAAATATTGAGAATTAATCAAGATACAACTTATAATTTTAATATCCGTTTGATATGAATGATTTTATTTACCCATCATCTGATATACTTCTATCCATTTTATCATTGCTATTATCATCTTCACTATCAACAAAAGAACTGATGGATTTCTTTTCTTTTGATTTTTTATTTTTCTTTGAATCCTTTACTTTTTCTTTAGATTTTTTCTTTGATGACATTGTGTTTGAGATCTTCCAATATCACCTTTTTTTTTTATTTAATAAAATTATAAAAAAAAAAAAAAATTTGAAAGGAAAAATGTCAAATATCTTCAAAACAAGGCAAATCATACCAGGTAAATGATATAATAGATCAAATTTCTCAATTATATCCATTATTTTTCTTTTAGGTGCTGGATTAAGAGAAATAAATGCATTTTCAAGTGGATATTGTAGAGGATTTGATGTTATTGTAAAAATACAATCTGATTATATCTTAATTTTCCCAATTAACTTTTGCAATATTTTTATTTTTTTAAAATAGGCTTATTGCACATCAAAAACTGTTGTTATTCTTTCACATGAATTATTTGTGCTCCAACAAATAGAAGATCTACCTTCATTGATAACAAATATCTGTTGGAATGTTAAAGGATGGGTAATAAATATTTATTATCCACTTCATAATTTACCTTTGTTCAAATTGAACCATATATTTGACTATCTTTGAATATTATTTTATAAAAAATAGTTATCAGTTTCTGCTGATAAAAAAGTGTTCATTTATAAACCACATTCTAAAAATAAATCGAATATCCCAAGTGAAGCAGACATCATTTGGGAACAATATGCAGTATTAGATCATGAAAATCAAGTCAATTGTTTATCATGGAAGCATTTTGATGATCATTTGCTTGTTGCAACGGAGAAGAATCTGATAATGTGGGATGTGAAGAATGTTTACATGAAAGAGATGAAACAAACAGGACATATAATCGAATGGAAAAAGAAAATATGGACACCAATCTATCAAATGAAAATCTCTCCTCATGATGAATTCATTGGTAAGCATATTTTTTAATTATAATCAGAAAAATTTGTTTGATCGTTAATAGATCAACATATTTAAAAATGAAAACATGATTAATTTGATCATTAATAAAGTATTTAAAGTATATAAAAATTGATACAAATTTATACAAAGCGGATTAAATTCTTTCAAAAAAATTTTGAATTTCATGATTCAATAAAGCATCTAATTACATTTTCCAATAAATAAATCTTATTTTTTTATCAGCTACATGTGGAAAAAATGATAAACTATTGAAAATATGGTATGTTTATAAGAACCCATTCGAATCACCTGTCGAAAGAGATCCCAAAGAAATTATTGAGAATGAGAATCTCCGATTCATCTATCTTCCACATCCCAGAAGCGTCCTTTCTTTTGATTGGAGAGACACAAGGAATGTCAGTAAGAGCATTTATACTGATGAAATAAAAGAAATGTTGTTGACAAGTTGTCTTGATAATGTCAACAGACTTTGGACAAACATGAACATTAACAACAAGAGTAAAGATGCTTTTCCCAACTTTCATCTCGTGAATTTGTTGCAGTTCTACGATCCTCAAAAAGGAAACAAGAAAGTTTCTGTCTGTTGGGTAAAGGCTCAAGGAGGGAGCAGTTTTGCAAGAAACAGAGAGTCTGTAACCCTAGATAATTATGATAATTCTCATGGAAAGACAAACAGTAAAAACTTTTTTTTTTAATCTTTCTTTGTTTACTTTTCTTTTCCAGAAAAGAAAAAATCAGGAAATCAAGATTATATTATTGGTGTCTCTAGTGATGCACAGATCATAATTTGGAGAATATCAAACCTTTCCAACGAAAACTCCCAAAAGGTTCCTTCCATTTCCATTTGGCACAAAATGAACCCTTTAATCAAAAATGAAGAAACTCCAACCTGCATTGCTTCTATTTGCAATTCTTATTCAAAAGTCAACGAAGGAATTCCGTCCAAACTTAACATTTACACTTATTCCGTTCAAGGTTCTGTTAGTGCTTGGAAAATTTCTTCTTTGGATTCTCACGAAACTGTTCGCCAATCTAGAGTTTCTACTTGTTGGGGTCATGAAACAGAAATATCTCAAACTGTTGTAAATCCAAAACAACCTTTTACTGTAACCATTGGAGTATCAGGAAATGCTATTTTTTGGTAACTAAAATAAAAAAATTTAAAATGCACTTTTTTTTACTGTGATTTTTTTAAAAAAAGGAAAATCATTGAGTCTACAATTGCTAATCCAAACTTGATCTTGTCGGCAATTTTCAACTTGCAAGATATCAAAAACATTGCTTGGATAGAACAAAAGGGTCCCAAACTCAACTTTGTTGGTTACTCACTTGACGGAAAGTTGTCTCTCTACCACATCAAGAAGAATCAGTTTTACTTTGTAGAGAAGCTTGGAGAATTGCCTCTCAACACTTCCGTGCCTAAACCAAAGAGTATGCTAGATTTTGGAAATGATGAAGATGAAATAGAAGATCAAGTTAAACTTGGTTTCTTCTCAGTGATATCTTTGAAATCTCAAAGTGGAGATGAATTTGATTCCTTTATTATCGCTTCAAGTGAAGATGGAAGCAAGTTTCACGTTTACAAACTTACCATCAACGGGAAAACTGACAAGTTTGTTTTCAAATACGTCGCAAGTGAAAACATGCCTGAAGGAAGGAAAATAACCACTATTTCCAGCATTCCCGTTTTGTACAAAAGAACTTCTCCTTTCGAATTAACATTTGGAGATAATAAAGGAGATGTTTACTTTTTTTCTGTGCAAGTTAACTCTTTCACTAACAAAATAGAAATTAAAAAGAGGGGACAGTTCAATGCTCATGAAGGCGCCATTCAGTTTCTCAAGCCCGCTTATTTCGGTAGATTCGCTACTAGTGCACTTAATTCCAACGTTATCAAGATTTGGGAGTTGGAATCTTCCATTCCTTTTTTTAAATTGGAATCTACCATTGATTGTAAAGTAAACTTTTCTGCTTTCGATTGGTTGCCTATCCCTGATGGAAACTTTGTTTTGGCTGTTGGAGATGCCAATTCTATCAGGTTATTTTCTGAAGCAGAACCTCTTAAGATCACTTCTTTTTCTCCTAATTGGCAAGAAACAGAGACCTTTTCCACAGGAAATTCGAATTGCAAGACGATGAGTTGGTACAAAAAGTTTGGTACTTTGATTGTCGGAACCACCAGAGAGGTCTTTGTCTTTACAAAGTGGAGAAACAATGAGAAAAATTTGGATCATTCTACCATTTACCACAAGGCTTGTTCTTTGCATCATCCTTTGCCTCTTTATCATCCAAAAATTTTGATTGAAGACATGATGAGTGCAGATTTTACCAAATTGGAGAAGATTCTTCGTCATTTGCTCGATTCTTTGGAATCTATCCCTGATATCGATGATATTACAGAAGTTAAATTCATTCCTCACATGGAACAATCTGATCTTGTGGAAAAACTTGAAGAGGATCAAAAACAAGGTAAAATTTCTTTATTATCTAAAAAATCTCTTCTTTAACTTACGATCTTAACTTTAAAGATATAAATAAAGCTGAGAATGTTTTCGATTTGTTGAATGATCAAAGGTGATTCAAAAAAAAAAATCTTTCTTTTTTTAAAAAAAAAATTAAAAATTTTTCTTCTCATATAGTGAAATCGACAAGCAAATCTCTTCAGAGATTGACACAAACGAAGAATTAGACGATAAAAAATTTTCTTCGAGACATGCAAAAAGATTGGTCGAACTTTTGTCCAAGATTAGCATCCCTGGTGTCAACAAAGAAAATCACAACTATTTGCTCTCTGTCATCGAAACTTGGAAGCAAACGGAAGAGTTGAAGGGAGGGTTCGATGAATGTGGTAAAAGATTTCTCTTGTCTGCCAAAATGTTGGAGTTTATGAATTCAACAAAGCAAGAAAAAGATAAACAACGTCTTGATGCAAGTAGTTGGGTAAAAAAAAAATTTAATATAAACAAAAAAAATTAAAAATGATTTAAAATTATTTCTTTTCAAAAGAAATATTTATTTATTTTTTATATTTTATAACCCTTAAAATTTTTTTTTTTATCAAAGGCTTGGGCTTTACATTCAGATTCACAACAGATTTTAGTACAAACTTGTCTTCCTACAAATGCTGATTGGGAATTTGCCAAATCTCTTGGTCTTGTTTACTGGCTGAAGAACACAATGGATTTGTCAAAGTCGGTTGAACAGATTGCCAAAGTGGAGTATCTCAAAAACAAAAACCCTGTTGACTGTTCTTTATATTATTTGGCTTTGAAAAGAAAGGCTATCCTCATCACAATGTACAAAACCTCAAAAGATGTCAAAGTAGCAGAGTTTTTTGACAATGATTTTTCAGATGAGAAACAGTAATCAATTTTTTATTATTTTTATTATTTTTATTTTTTTATTCTTCATTTTTTATTTTCAAAATAATTTTAAATCTTTTTTTAGACAAACAAAAGCAATCAAAAACGCCTACAGTTTACTTTCTAAACAAAAGTTTTTCTACGCAGCTGCCTTTTTCTTACTTGCAGAGCAACTCAAGGATTGCATAGATATCATTGCAAAGAAGCTAGAAGATCTCCAGTTGGCCCTTTTGGTCGCTAGGGTTTATCAGGGAGAAGGAGAAATGACGAAATATGTTTTGGAACAGTATATCCTCCCTAAAGCAAAAGAAACAAGAGATAATTGGCTTGAATCGATCGTTTTTTGGAAGATGGGTAGACACAAAGACTCTTTGCATGCTTTCTTGCCTCCTGCTAGAGAAGAAGTTGAGGAGTTCATACCTAAATCCAAGAATATTTTGGATACTATGTCTAGTCCTTTTAGTGGTACAATGAGAAGTCATGATACCCCTCAAAAAAATTCTCCCAAACCTAGATCTTTATTGGATGATGACAATGATGATAGTTATAAACCTCCTCAAAAGCAAAGATCGATGTTGGATGATGACAACGATAATTTCTATAAACCTCCCCAAAAGCCAAGATCAATGTTGGACGACAACAATGATGATTTCTACAAGCCTCCAAGCAACAAAAACGCTTTACTCGAGAAATATGGAATCAAAAAGACAGAAAACAATACCAATGTCCAAAAACCAAAATCGATGTTGGATGATGATAATGATACTTATAAACCTCCTCAAAAACCAAGATCGATGTTGGACGATGACAATGATGATACTTATAAACCTCCCCAAAAACCAAGATCGATGTTGGATGATGACAATGATAATTTCTATAAACCTCCCCAAAAACCAAGATCAATGTTGGATGACAATGATAATAGTTATAAACCTCCTCAAAAGCCAAGATCAATGTTGGATGACAACAATGATGATTTCTACAAACCTCCAAGCAACAAAAACGCTTTACTCGAGAAATATGGAATCAAGAAGACAGAAAACAATACCAATGTCCAAAAACCAAAATCGATGTTGGATGATGATAATGATGATACTTATAAACCTCCTCAAAAACCAAGATCGATGTTGGATGATGACAACGATAATTTCTATAAGCCACCTCAAAAACCAAGATCAATGTTGGATGACAATAATGATGATTTCTACAAACCTCCAAGCAACAAAAACGCTTTACTCGAGAAGTACGGAATCAAAAAGACAGAAAACAACACTAATACGACCCCAGAGAAACCCAGATCAATGTTGGATGATAACAACGATACACTCAAGCCTCAAAGCAACAAAAACGCTTTATTAGAAAAATATGGAATAAAAAAGAAAGAAGAATCTCTACCAGTGATTGAACAAAACAACATTCAAAGTTTGGTAGATGACAGTTCCATGCAAAGACCAGTCATCACTCTTATGAGACCCAATTCTTTCATAAACAAGGAGTTTCCTCAAAAGAAAAAGCTGATTTCTGAATTGAACATCCAAAAAGAAGAGTCTTCCTCTCAATTCAACCCCAGCGTTCTACATTTTGTTGATCATTTACTTTCTAAGACTTCTCTCAAACTGTATGATAACCTCGATTCTTTATCAGAAAGTAAACTAAGAAGACAAGTGGTAAATATCATTGAAATATTTTTTTTCTTTATTTAAACTCACTTAATTTTGAATATTTTTCTAATATTAATATTATTTTTTATTAAAATATGTTTTTTTCAATTCAAATCTTTTTTCCCTATTAAAAATTAAGTTTTTAAATTTATTTTGTTTTTAAAAAAAGATTTATGGATATTCCCACTCTGCATCTGTCGAACAAGCTTTGGACCAAGTGATCAAAAAGTTCAAGCACGAGAACATCCTGCTCAAATCGATCCCCGAAGAAATGGAGAACGCCATCAAGATCAGCTCGACCATCGACCTCGAGATGAAATGCCGCGTGTCCCTCCAATCCCTCATCAAACTCTCCGAATCACTCAACTTCAAACAAGAGGATTGGCAAGTAAACAAAGAAAGGTTGTTCAATCAAATCGCCTTCTTGAGCAAAGCTTTGAAGATAGACGAGACCATACTTGCTCTCACCTTTAACAAGTACTGCAAGAACTTGCAGATGGTCAAGACCCAGTACACTTTGACGAATGAGGACAAGCATCCTGGCATGTTCCTCTTTTATTCCAAGAGGGTTCTCGTCGCTCTCACTTTTTCTCTCGGTACTTATTATCCCCTTTCTACCAACGAGGCTATTCAACTTTCCAAACTTTCTTTGTCCTTGTATCAATGTTTGATAAGATCAAAAGGTAACTTTGTTTTAAATTTTACTTTTATTTTTCATGTTTTATTTTTATTTTTATTTTTACTTCTATTTTATTTGTTATTGTTTTCTTTTTAAATTACTTTTACTTTTGAATCTATTTTATTTTTAACATACTTTTTTTTTTAATTTTAATTGTTACCATCAAAAAAAAATCTATTTTATTTTATTTCTTTTTTATTTTTTTTTTACATTTGAATCTATTTTGTTCATTTTTAGAAATTATTTTTTGTTTGATTTAAATTATTTTCATTTTTTGTCCAAAATTATTTATTCTTTGTCTTTTTTTTATTAATTTTCTTTTCCAACATAAACAAAAAATTTTCATTTATTATTTTCTTTTCGGAAGATATGAGTGAAGAGATCAAATTAGAAGTGATGGTTTCTTCTCTTTCGGGTATTTTCATAAGTGCATGGGTATTCCAGGACTACTCTGTCCTTTCCTATTTCGTAGATGACATAAAGCTACCTCTCACAGAACTCTTCCTCACCTCCGCCCAAAATCTGATCAACCCCAAAAAAGAAAACAATCATCTCTCCTTCTCCAACTTGACTGTGAGTCAACAAAGACTCCAAAGTTTCTTGTTTGAATGTCTTCACATGATCATCCTCAAAAAATTTATCAAGAACATTTCTAAAGTTTGTGGTAACAACATTTTTTGTTTTGTCATTAAAATTTTCTTTTTTATTTTTTATTTTTTATTTTTCATTTTTTGTTTTTTATTTTTATAAGACATTTATGTATTTTTTATTTTTTAGTTTTTATTTTTGTCATTATTTTTTATTTTTTATTTTTTATTTTTTATTTTTTATTTTTTTTTTAATCTTAAATTAGTATTTTTTAATTTTAAAATTGTTATTATTTTGTTATTTTCATTCCACAATTTTCTTCGCTTTTTTTTATTGTATTAAATTTTATTTCTAATCATTTTTTAGGACCAAAGCAAAAGGATCTTATTCAAGTGAAAAACTTTTTCAAGGCTTTGGAGATTTATTACGAAGATCTCGAGGAGAATGTCCGCCACAACTTTGAGAACGCCAAGAAGCTCATCGACGTTTCCCCAAAAGATCTCATCAAGTCCAACTATCCTGCTTACAACTTCTGCATCAATGCTCTCAAACAAGCAGATAGTGTTTCTGAAAATGATATTTTAAGGTAAAATAATAAAAAAAATGTTGATTATTTTTATTTTTTTAATTTTTTTTTTTATTTTTTTATTTTTTATTTTTTACATTTTTTTATTTTTATTTTTACATTTTTTTATTTTTTTTATTTATATTTATTATATATTATTATTTTTATGTTTTTATTTTTTATATTTATTTTTTCATTTTTTCATTTTTTTATTTTTTATTTTTTCTGATTTAAATTCTCATTATTTCAATTTTTTTACAAAAATATTAATTTAAATTTATTTTTTCTATTTTTAGAAATTTGGTTGAAACAACTTTCACTGAAGAAAATTTCAACGAGATGATCGACTGTTGTTCCATCGTCTTCCTGGACAACTTTGAAATCTCTCAACCAAAGACCAAACTCAACATTCTGTTTGAAGATCCGTTCTTGATTTTGAGACAAGGTGAAATAATGCAAGCAATGTGTGTTAACCACTCAAGAGAAGACATTGTAAAAAGAAAAAAAAATTATTTTTTAAATAAATATAAAAAATTGAAGTTAAAATAATTTATTTTTACATTTTAATAAATTAATTTTAATAAGTTAAATAATTTATATTTTAAATAATTTATTTTTACATTTTTTTGTTGTTTTTTTCTTAATTAATTTTAATTTTTCTCAATTTTTAATTCTTTTTTATAAAATTTTAAACATTTATTTTTGATTTTTTTATTTTTTAATTATTTTGAATTAATTATCAATTATTTTTCAATTATTTTTTTTATTTTTTTTTAAAATTTCACCAAAGATTTCTATCGGAACAACAAAAGGAATCATAGAAGTGAACTTGAACGAAGCTTCCAAACTCACCAAACTCAACAACCAGAAGAAATCCACCTCCTTCATGAGCCCTCAAAAAGACACCTCCTTCACCTACTCCCATCCCGACATTGTCACTTGTCTTTCTTCTCATCCCGAGCATCCTTACTATCTTTCTGGTAAAATAAAATTTTTTAAAAAAAATTATTTTGTTATTATTTTTTTAAAAAAATTTATTTTTTATTTTATTTTTATTTTATTTTTTATTTCATTTCTAAAAATTTATTGTAAATTTATATTTCAATTTTTCTTTTTACTATTTTTCATAATTTTCTAATTTTTTATTTTTTATTTTTATTTTTATTTTTAATTTTATTTTATTTTTTATTTTTTATTTTTAATTATTATTTGTTATTTTTTATTTTTTGTTATTTTTTTTAAAAGGTGTTTGTGATGGATCCATCAAACTCTGGCAATACAGAATTCCCTCTGTTTTGGCCACCTACAGAAACGCTACCGTCAACAACAGAGTCAACAAAATACACTTCAACCCTAGTGGTACCAGATTCGCTGCTGTAAAAGATTCAATACCAAAAATTTTAAAATAATAAATAATCAAATAAAAATAAATAAAAATGATCAAATAAAATAAATAAAAATAATCAAATAAAAAAATTAAAACAAAAATTTTTAAAAATAAAAATAAAAAAATAAAATAAAATAAAATAAAAATTTCAAATTTCAAATTTAAAATTTTAAAAAAAAGAAAGAAAATAATAAAAAATAAAAATAAAAAATAAAATAAAAATAAAAAGTAAATTAATAAAAAAAAAAATTTCAAAGGCTGACAGTTCAGGATTCCTTTCGATTTGGCAATTCGACGCAAACGTGGAGACACAAAGACCCTTCTCCATCATCAAGACTCACACCCACAGAACCCACGATCTCGCCTTCTTGAACACCAGCTCCATGTTGGCCGTTGTCGGTTTGAGTGATAGTTCTTATGGAGTTCATCCTAACGTCAAATTGTTCGATGTTTTGGTTGCTCCTCACAAATCTTGTTTCTGCACTTTCGATTCTCACGAGAAAGGTAAATTTAAATTTAAATTTATTTTATTTTTACATTTAAATTTATTTTTAAATTAAAATTTTAAATTGATTTTGTTTTAAAATTTATTTTATATTTAAATTAAATTTTAAATTTATTTTTGTTAAATTTATTTTTATTTTATTTTAATTTTAATTTATTTTTATTGTAAATTATTTTTTGATTTTGATTTTATTTTTCATTTAAGAATTATTTTTGATTTAAAACTCATTTTATATTTTTTTTTCTCTTGTCATTATTTTAAGTCTTATTTTTTTTTTTATTAATTTTTTGTGTATAATAGGTGCAACATCAGTTATCTACTCCGCAAGACACCAAATTCTTTGTACGGGAGGCAAAAATGGAAAGATCTGTTTGTGGGATGTGAGACAAAGAAAGTTGTTGGCACAAAACGACACCGCCCATGAAATGAACATCAAGAGTCTCGTCATCGATCCAAACACTGAATCCTTTCTTTTCTCTGGATCCACAGACGGAAGGTTCAAAAATTTTCTTTTTAAATTTATTTCTTTTAAATTTATAATTTTTTTACAATTTTTTTTTTATTTTTAAATTAATTTAATTTTTTTTCTATTTTCAATTTTTTAAATTAATTTTGATTTCAATTTTTTATTTGTTCAGTTTTATTTTGTTTAAGTTTTATTTGAATTTCTTTTTTTCTTTTGACAGTGTGAAGGTTTGGAATCTCCCAACCTTGGAGATGAAAGAACATTGGCCAGAACTCCACAAGACTAAATCTTTCGTCAAGACCAACACCAAGCAAAGTTTCTTCACTTCCAACGTCAGTACCTACGGGGTGATGGACATTATTCTTACTGAGGGTTCCATTTTGACTTGTGGAAGTGATGCCTCTGTTTTGCAAAGAAAATACTACATTACCACCAAAAATTAAAAAAATTAAAAAAATTATTTCCCAGAATTTTTATGAAAAATTTATTTTTGAAATATTTTAAAATCATTTTTTCAAATGTAATGTATTTGCATCAACAAATTTTAATGAGATTTTATCAAAATTTGATTCATCAAAAACAATTGGAGGAAAGAGTTCAACTTTAACATTTACGTGGCAACACCCAAAAAATCCATAGAGCTTCTTGTCTTCGTATAGAGGAACATTTTCAAAAGTGAACTGATATTCCATCTCCTCTGAATTTGATCCTTGGTAAAAGAAGCTTACCATTGCACTTTCTTTCAAAAAATTAAAAAATTAAAAAATTAAAATTAAAAAAAAAAGTCAAAAAATAAAGAAACAACAAATTTAAAAATTTTTTAAAAAAATAATCAATTAATTTTACCTTTAGAATAACTTCCATCATGAACCAAAATCAGTAACTTGCATTGATTTTTATAATTTTTGAGGAATTCATATTTCAATCCAACACCACTATTGCATAAATAGACACCTTGATAATCGAAAAAATATCCATGTCTGTATTTGTCACATGCAAAACTATGTGGTGAGTTTAACACTGCTTTTTCTGATGCGACTCCTATTGGGAAATAGCAACTATCAAAAGTTATTTGTAAAGGATACAAAAATTTCTCCATCAGATAATTTTTACTGATACAACAATTCCAACTTCCTAATTTAATTTTAATAATTTAAAAATAATAAAAATTTAATTAAAAAAAAATTAAAAAAAATAATACCCGATTTATTGTTTGATGTAATTATTTTGTGATTATTCTCATCAATATCGAATGATGGCAACAATCTTTCTTTATTCCATCCCACCATCAAATAATCAAGACAAAATTTTTTCCATGATGAATAATGATTGGCTAATTGATTCACCTTTAAGGTATGGATAGAGAAGAGATTCCAAAATCTTTCGTTCTCTTTCAATATGAAGAAAAATGATTTGCATACTCTTGAGATGACTAATAAATTATCATATTTCAGCAAGGATAGTATAATGATCCAACATTGCTTTTTAAAATTGTCCATTTCTTCCATTCCTTCTTTTGAAATTTTATTAAAACTCATTTTTTTTTTTCTTTGAGTGAAAATGAAAAAGTTTTTGAATTTAAATTGAGAAAAAACTGTTTCTATTGAACGAGTTCTATAACACTAAAATATCCTTCATTTTCTTACTTGAACTTTTATTTTGATTTATTAATCTACAAACAAAACCCATACTATGTAAAGTTATCAATTGGAATAA
Source organism: Cochliopodium minus (assembly GCA_024220525.1). NCBI lineage: Eukaryota > Discosea > Himatismenida > Cochliopodiidae > Cochliopodium > Cochliopodium minus. Next base: position 27,790 of record JAMYWO010000213.1, read on the forward strand.
TCATAAGTACAAGTTTTTTGGGGTGTTGTTCCTCTGATGAACAAAATTCTTTAAACCTTTTAGCTTTGTGCAAAAAAAATAAAATGTATGGATGGACATCCTTTGAAATAAATTTTTTTTTTAATTCAAAAAATTTTTAATTGATTTCCAGAGAAAAAAAGCAAAAAAAAAATGGCAAATTTATAACAAAGTACAAATACCCTTTTTCTCAGATTTGTTTCCAAACAAAACAGCAACGATGGCTTGATCGAAAACATCCTTAAGACCGTCTCTCTTCATAGCAGAACACTCCATGTACTTGAAAGCCTTGATCTTTTTACCGAGTTCGACACCTTATCACAAATAAAAATAAGATTTAAAAAAATAAGATTTAATAAAAAGTTGAAAAAAAACGAATAAAAATGTTATCAACAAGATTATTTGAACATTAAAAAATTTTTTTGTTCATTTTACAAAGATTAATTAAAAAATATTCTTAAAAAAAATCTATCAATGTTTTTAGTTTTATTGTAACAAAATGAAAAAAAAAATAATTTTGTTACCTTGTTCTGGTGTGATTGGTTTTGCACTGGTCTTTGCCAATCTTGAAACAGTTTCGCTATCTTCTCTCAAATCGAGTTTGGTACCGACCAAAATGAGAGGGACGTTAGGAGCATAATGGAGAACTTCCTTGTGCCATTTGGCTTCAATGTTGGTGAAGGAGGTAGGGTTGACGATGGAGAAACAAAGCAAAAAAACGTTTGCGTTGGCATAACTCAATGGTCTCAATCTAAAGGTAGAAGAGGAAATATCATAATTAATAAGAAAAATATTCAAAGAATAAAAGAAAGATAAAAATGTCAAATTTGATTAAATTTAAAATGTTCTTATTCTTTGATAATACTTTTACAATTATGTTTTAAAATAATAATTTTTGGCTAAATGTTAATTGCTATTTTTTTGAAATGATATTGAATATTATGGTTAATTGTTGGGGAATTTTGGGATATATTTGAAAAAATATGAACAAATAAATAAAATTATTAATATTATCGAAAATAAAGGTGAATTATGATCAGATTTAATTATAAATGTGAATTTAAAAGTAAAGAATTTGAATTTACCTGTCATATTCTTCTTGTCCGGCTATTATTTTCGAAATGAAATAAATAATTTCTGTATAAAGTTTAAAAAGCATTTATTTACCAGTATCCCACAATCCCAATTCAATATCTTGTCCACCAGCATTTACATTTACAACATAATTATCAAATACAGTCTATGATATAATGATGATTAAAATTAAAAATGAGTATAAGTAATGATTTGCCATGATTGTTTGTTATTTATAAAATTTTTTTTTTTAAATTTTTATTTACAGGGATATAGTCTTCTGGGAATTTATCATTAGCATATGAAATCAACAAACATGTTTTTCCAACCGCACCATCTATTTCAAATCATAAGAGAAGAAGTTATTTTCTCAATTTAAAAAATATTTTTTTTTTGCAAAAAGGACCAGATATTAATTCCTCTATTTGATCAAATTATTTTAATTTTACCTCCTACAACAACCAATTTAATAGATGTAGCTTCTTTACTCATTCTATTTATTTTATTATTGTATAATTTGAAATGAGGATTAAGATAACACAAATCTTTTTGAAGTAAACAAATCAATTTACCTTTAATATCTTGAAGTTCTCGCAAATTTTTTTTATATTTTTTAATGTTTTTTATAAAGTGTTTTGCCCAATAAACAATCTATAAATAGAATTTTATAATATTTTTAATATTCGCCTTAAATTTAAAAAAAAAAGCAGTTTGTGAAATATTGAGCTATGATTAACAAAGATATGAATTTTTTGTTGAATTTTGTTTAATAATTCTTATTTTTCAATCTATTTTCTTGATAATCAATCTAATATGCTCTTACTTATCTTAAATGGGCTAAAATAGGTTTTTTTATTTCGAAATATGTCACAATTAAACTAATCTGCCAAATCAATAATCTTTATGACCTTCATTTTCTTTATCAAATACAATTTATCAACAACAAATTCAACAGGGATGAATTCCTTTTTCACAGATTCCATAACATCATGCTTTTTATCTTTATCCACCACACCTAAAGTCAAATGAAAACGATAATCATTTTCTTTTTTGAAAGAAGGATAAATCTGGACAAAATAATCATAGATCTTCTGAATCATACAATCATGATTGTTAATGGATAGTTTCTTTTTCTTATCATCCTTTTTAATATTCTTTTTGCAAGAAGATTTCTGATCACAATTGCCATCATTTTGGGTTTCGCAAATAATTCCAAAATATTTTGAATTTTCATTTGAAAATATTTCTTTCAGAATTACTTTGAATGGTCTCAATTTCAAATCCTTTAAATGAGAAAGTTTGTATAAATTGGAATATTTAAATTACCAAAATATTGTTTTCTTTACCTTTATTTTTTCAGTAACCTCATCAAATTTAACGACAGGAACGAATGGGAATAAAATGTTGATATGTGGTGCTTTATTTTCGATTGTATATCTGATGAAAATTTAAATTCCTTAAAAAATAGGTTAAACAAGCAAACCTGTATGAGATGATTTATCATATTTGGATCTTATTTCGTTTATTTGAATGCATAATTCTTCTGGAGGTATTATGGTTAAAGATGTACGAATTGTGTTTTCCATTTTTTTGTTTTTAATTTAAATTTATACATAAAAAAAAAATAAAAATTGAGATTCAGTTTTTCACTTTCAAAGTAAATGAAGTGTATTTGAAAGTTTTCAGTGAATAACCTTTTTTTGTATCATCTTCATCATTGAAAAAATGAATATGAGTATCTTTATTATTTCCTACTTTTTCATTCTCTTCTACTAAAGGAACATCTACTTGTATTTTAAAAATGGGGCCATGTACACAGAGAAAGTATTGCAAAAAATACAGACCTTTTTTAGAATGTTTGTAGTTTAATTCATCACAAATTGTCTTGATTTGTTTGTAACATCTTCGAAGTCGTACAATGAATATTCCTGATGTGACTATGACATTTAAAAAGCATAATGCAAGGAAAATGTATTCTTGGATATTCACTTTATAGAACTTGTTGGAAATTTCTATTGGTATTGAAATGATCATGAAGGGAATTACCAATCCGAACACTATTTTTTTTAAAAATTTTTTTTAAACTACTAATAAATTTTCTTATTTAATTCAATTTAGATTAAATTGGGTGGGATTATATTCAATTTTTTTCTTTCTTACCCATTAATAAATTCAGAAATGGTTTTAAGAAATGGATTTGATTCAAATCATGCAAAATCTGATCGAATTCAGTTTGATTTAACTTTTTTCAAAAATAAAATGATTTAAAAATTTTTTTAAAGAGGACTTTTTACTTTTCCTTCTAACGAGCTCGGAAATTCACACTCAAAAGTAGGGTGGTCAAAAAGACCTTTATATTTTGGTTTTAATTCTATCATTGATTACAGTTTTCAATTTTTTTTTTTTTTATAGTTGAGATGTTCTTTTTATAAAAGTCAAATCTAGATTAATTTTATAAATTTGAATGAATGAACTTTCAATGAATCCACATAAAAGTTTAAACATCAAAATAGTGGTAAAAAATAAATTGATAGATGAAAGTGAAGGAGAATAACCAACATTCTTTGAATCTATAATAAAAAAAAGAAAAGAAATGATTATTTTATTTGGGTTTGTAAACTTAAAAATCTGATTTGGTGGATAATTGATTGTAATGATGACCCGATTTAGTAGTATAATTTGGATGTTCATCATTCAAATCGATCACATGTGAATCATCATTAAGGATATCCTCATCGTTTGCATTATTGTTTTCAATCAATTCTACCTCATTAATCTCAAAATTTAGATTGTCATTCACATTTTGCGCCAAATTTTGATTTTGGTTTCTTTTTGGTGGAGAATTAGAAATCACATATATCACTGGAGTTTCTCCGTACTTATATAAGAATTCCACATCCACATGTTTGTGCTGCTCACTTAAAGATTTGCATTTCTTTTTTATTCTGAAGAAGTGGCGGATTTTGTCCAACATAAGTATTGCCATGCTTCCTAACATGAATGTTAGCGTTATAAACAGTAGTGAATATAACGCTTTTGTATGGTTCCCGAAGAAAAGAGCAAATGGTAGAAATATCAAACAAATTGGTACAAATCCTATTCCCACTTTTTAAAGTTTTGTTATTTCGAATTTAAATTTTAATTCTTTAATTTCTTTTACTTAACAAATAAATTGTCTTTCTAGAGAATTCTTTGATTTCATTTATTTCATTTATTATTTGATTGAAATTGATTTGTGTTATCTATCAATGTTAAAGGAAATTCTTTTGAAAAATTTTCAAAAAGGATATTTAATTTATTATTTTACTTTTCCTTCCAAAATTGGATCATAATTTCCAAAAAATTGATTGTGATTTCCATTATGAAAGCAAGATAATATCATTTCTTTTTATTTCGTAATCTTCCTGATTGAAATCAATTTTTTTTTAATTTTTTTAATCTTTTTCTTTCTTGAGATATTGTTGATTGGGAGAATTTCAATTAAAATGTTGATTTATCCTTTGCAAATTCAAAAGTCAGAAGAATTATATGAATAATAAAATAAATTATTAATTTATAAGGAATTATCCTTGAAAATCACTGATTTTAATGAATAACAATCAATCTGGGATTATTTTTGTCCCCATCAATAATAATCTAATCTTTTATTAATATTTCCCTCCATTTTTTTTAGAATTGTGAAATTTAGAACTAAAGATGTATTCCAATCCTCAAAATAGATCTATCTATTTCATAATGGGTTAAATATGAATTAAAATCTTAAAAAATAATCATTTTTTTTTTAATTTTGAAAGAATTAAGATTTTTTTTTATCCATATCTCTATTTGGACAACTTATTGATTATGCAACTTATAATTGATCAATTTTGATCAGGGGGAAATAATGGAACACCAATTATAGTTATGATTTCGTTTTTATCTTGGATGAAGGAAATACCATGATGAGAATATTTCTGATTCAATGTATTCAAATAAGATGTAGTCCTCATCTTGCT